>JAIUZE010023681.1:0-25954 GCA_022085475.1 Heliosperma pusillum | reverse complement strand
TTTTTTGTACCTGCAACTGTTCACAGGTACTGTTCATCCGTGAATAGTGAAAAAAAAAATTTATTTTTTAATTTTTTTTGTTTATTGCATTATAAAGATAATGTATGTAGATTATTGTTGTGAAAAAGTTCACAATGATAGATACCCTATTATTTTAAAAAGGTTTAAAATAATGTTGAATTTAATTTATGTTATACCCGATACTATGAATTAAATTGGATTATGGTTGATTAAAATTGTTGTGTGCAATTAAGGAATTGTCACATAATTTTGATCATTTTAAAGGTGGTTTGGATAAATTAATCATCATAATTAATGAATTATGTCTTGAATGTTTAATTTATTTTGTTGATGCATTTTATTTTATTGAATGAATAAATGAATGGATGAAAGGATTATTTTGGCATTTTTACAAGAGGTTGTAATTTGTATTGCTTAGTGTGGCCTTAGTAGATTGTGTTATCGTAATGATGGTAACATGGTCTTTGATGTATTTTGAGATCTCGAATCTCCCCTTTGTAATTTTTAATTATAATTTTAAATTAGAATGTAAATAGGTTTATATTTTGTAATTTTAAAAATTGTATTTTTGAGAAGACCAAAGATGGAGATCGGATAGCTCACTCCCGCTACATGGACCAAGATGGAACATCAAGTCAAGCTTCTAGGGTCCATAAGGATGGATTCCAAAGTGGATTTTTGTTCTATTTTGATAGGATAGGCCACACTAGGACTTTGTACTTTGTTTTTCATTTTTCCGTTCTTATTGTTTTTCTTTTGCATGATAGTTATTGCATCATATTCCGCCTAAACCAAACCACCTACTACTACTTAATTGCATGAAAATTGACTCATATAGATTGTATGTTAATTATCATGGACATCCAGATGTCACTCAAAATTCTACAAGCTATCATCTTAAATTATTCATTCTCTAAATGCTAGATGATTCGTTCACTTAAATGAATAAAATTAAAGCTGATGGACCTTCCTCTAAAACCCAAAATTGAGATTAGTCTTTATAGGGAAAACTGTTATGACTCCCTTCTTCGTCGGTGACCATATAGGACCTTACTCTCCATATGATCCCTTCTACGTTGGGTAAGTAGTATGTGTTGACCTATTTTACCTCAACATTATAGTCCGAGTAATATCTCGTGATTATGATGGACTAAAGATAGAATTTACAGAAATTTATCGACCAGAAAGTCTAAAAGTAGAATCAGCCAAGAAGTTAACTTATCAATTTACAGAAATTGAGTCTTGGGATCATTTATATAATACTTGAGGGAGGTCAATTGTATAAATGTAAGAGTCTTTGCATTAATCGGTTTTGCATTAGACTTAATTAAAACGATGAAAATGCTTATTATGTTTTATCTCCTTTTCGCAGTGTAGCATTCATTTATATCGATAAAACTGTTATAACAAATGGTTGGACATGCTGATGCCCCTATGCCAAGTGCCACGCTCGCGCGTGAATCCTGGCTTAAGATGTTCATGGACAACATGAATCAGTACACGCGACTGAAGAATAACGGGTCCAACTTTGCGGACTGGGAGGCTTCATTACGGAATGTTGCCATAGCTGACGGTAAGCTCACGTACTTGACTGAGCCACTACCGCCTAACCCAGGCCCCAATGCAGGAGCAAATGAATCACTTGCTTATAGTGATTTCGTAATGGAGGCGGGTGCGATAAAGAACGTACTCATCTTTTCAATGGAATCCATTTTGCAAAGACGATTCATTGCCCAAGGTGCAAACAAGATTTTCACCACGCTCACTAACGAGTTCTCAAAAGCACCGCAGATCGTTATGTATGAGCTTACCACTCGCTTCTTTGAAGCGAAACTCCAGAAGGGCCAACCGGTTAGCCCACACATTCTAGATATGATCGAGAATCTCGAAAAACTGGAGGCACTTGATTGCAAAATCAAAGAGAGCGTGGTCATTGACCGCATGCTTCATTCACTCCATGATGGTTTTGCCCAATTCAGGGCAAATTACTATATGAATGATTTGAAGAGAAATCCTCATCAGCTACACTCACTTCTCATACAGACTGAGAAGGATCTGAAATTGAGTGGGAGCCTGAAGCAGGACGTTCTCATGATTGCAAACAAGGGTAAGGGTAAGGGTAAGGGCAAGGCTCAGGCCGACCTAGCTGTAGGGAAGCCAAAGTTCAAGAAGCCAGGAAAGGGCAAGAGTGGGCCTGGTGAGACTAGCAGTAGCTCACAAGGCAAGACAAAGAGCAAAGAAAACATGGAGTGCCACCATTGCCACAAGACTGGGCATTGGAGGCGAAACTGTCCCGTGTATGCTGAAGACGTAAAAGCAGGCCGCGTCACTCCTGTTGGTATGTCATCTTTTATTCATATGATTGAGATTAACCATGCAAGTTTCGGAACTTGGGTATTAGATACTGGTTGTGGTTCTCATCTGTGTAATCATTTGCAGGGCCTAAAAAACATCACAACTCTCGCAAGGGGTGATGTGGACCTGCGAGTGGGGAATGGAGCAAGAGTAGCTGCCGTTCAGTGGGAACATATGTAATCCAACTCCCGAGTGGATTTGAGTTATTTTTAAATAACTGTTACTATGTACCCAGTTTATCTAAAAACATTATTTCTGTTTCCGTACTCGATAAAGACGGTTTTTCATTTGTAATAAAGGATAATAGCTGTATTTTCTCTTTTAACGAAATGATTTATGGTAAAGCAGTTTCCATGAATGAGATTTATGTTTTAGATCAAACCACAGATATATTGCATGTGAGTAATAAAAAGGTAAAGGTTGGTGAAAAAGATCAAACCTATCTATGGCATTGCCGTATGGGACACATAAATGAAAAACGCGTGAAGAAGCTCATTGACAATGGGACTATCTCCCCATTGGACTATGCATCATTTGGCACGTGTGAATCATGTCTCATAGGCAAAATGACTCGAATTTCCTTCAAAGGTGTTGGAATGCGCGCTGCTGACCTATTAGGACTCATACATACTGAGGTGTGTGGACCTATGTCAATCAACGCTAGAGATGGCTATAGATATTTTATCACTTTCACGGACGATTTGAGTAGATATGGATATGTCTAATTAATGAAGCACAAAAGTGAGTCCTTTGATAAGTTCAAGGAATACCAGAATAAGGTTGAAAACCAGCTGGGTAGAAAGATTAAAGCACTACGTTCAGATCGTGGTGGCGAATATCTTTCGAATGAGTTTTATCAACACCTTAAAAACTGTGGTGTAGTACTAAAGTTAACTCCACCGGGAATACCTCAATTAAATGGTGTGTCCGAACGGAGAAATCGAACATTACTTGATATGGTTCGATCCATGATGTGTCACACGGTAGTGTTTGATTCATTGTGCGGCTATGCTCTTTTGTCAGCTGCTCTTATACTTAACCGAAGTCCGTCTAAAGCTGTTGACAAGACTCCATTTGAAATGTGGAAGGGAACAGTCCCTACCTTGTCCTTTATTCGGGTTTGGGGTTGCGAGGCTTATGTCAAGTGGAGACACGAGGATAAGCTCGGCCCGCGATCGGTCAAGACATACTTTATTGGTTATCCAAAAGGAATGTTTGGTCATTACTTTTATTCGCCTACCGAACAACGTGTTTTTGTTGCGGCTAGTGCGAAGTTTCTAGAGAATGAATTTCTCGAGAACAAGACGAGTGATCGAACCTTCGATCTGTCGGAGATTCAAGAACCAACAACCGAGCAACCGATGGAGGAAGATGTTCCTTCATCTTCTGCTGCGGTTAATATTCCTGAGGAACCTAGAAGGTCGGGTAGAGTCTCCATACCTCCAGACAGATACATTGGTATGGTCGAGGAGAACGATAGAGACGATGTTTTGCTCCTAGAGAGTAACGAACCCGCTACCTATAAATGAGCCATGACCTGTTCCGACTCAAAGCTATGGCTTGAGGCCATGCAATCCGAGATGGACTCTATGTATGAGAATGACGTATGGGATCTGGTTGATTTGCCTGATAAAGTTCGGCCTCTTCAGTGCAAATGGCTTTACAAGATAAAGCATTCCGTAGGGGGACAACCAGACACCTATAAGGCACGACTAGTGGCAAAAGGTTTCACTCAAGTTCAAGGATTGCATTATGATGAAATTTTGCACCCGTAGTCATGCTGCGTTCCATTCGGATAATATTAGCGATTGCCGCTTTTCATGACTATGAAATTTGGCAGATGGACGTGAAAACCGCCTTCTTAAACGGTTGTTTGGAGGAGGAGTTGTATATGGTACAATCCGAAGGTTTCATTGACCATAAAAATCCTAAGAAAGTGTGCAAGCTTAAGCGTTCCATTTATGGACTTAAGCAAGCTTCTCGGAGTTGGAATCATCGTTTCGACCAAGTCATAAAAGCAAATGGTTTCACTCGATCGGTTGAGGAACCATGCTTATATGTCAAGTCGAGTGGGAGTAAAATCGTTTTCTTGATATTGTATGTCGACGACATACTCTTGATAGGGAATGATATTCCTCTCTTATCTTCGGTTAAGGTATGGTTAAAGAACCATTTCCAAATGAAAGATCTGGGCGAGGCACATCGCATATTGGGAATCCGTATCTACAGAGATAGATCACGACGGATGTTATCACTCACTCAGGAGTCTTATATAGATAAGATTCTTGACAGGTTCAGCATGACCAACTCCAAGAAGGCGTATCTTCCAATGACGTCTGGGATGCATTTGAGTAAAGCTCAGGCACCCAAGACATCTGAAGAGGTCGAGCGCATGAGTCGAATTCCTTATGCATCAGCTATAGGATCGATCATGTATGCCATGATATGCACCCGTCCAGACGTGGCATATGCTTTGAGTATGACCAGTCGGTACCAAGGCAATCCAGGTGAAACATACTGGATGGTTGTTAAAAATATCCTTAAGTACCTACGGAGGACTAAGGATTGGGTATTGACTTATGGAGGAGAGACTGAGCTTTGCGCAACCGGTTACGCAGATGCTAGCTTCCAAACGGATCGGGATGACTCGAAATCTCAGTCTGGATTTGTATTTACTCTTAATGGTGCTGCGGTCAGCTGGAAAAGCTCGAAGCAGAGTGTTATAGCAGATTCTACGACTGAGTCCGAGTACTATGCCGCTTTAGAGGCTGCAAAGGAAGCTATATGGATGCGTCAATTCTTACAAGGACTTGCCATAGTTCCTAGTTCGAATGACCCGATCACCATCTATTGTGATAATAGAGGTGCCATCTTCCAGGCTAAGGAGCCTAAGTCTAGCAACAAATCTAGACATGTACTTCGGAAGGCTCACATGATCAGAGATTACGTGGAGCAAAAGGAGATAGTGATAGACAAGATTGCTACGGATGATAACATAGCAGATCCTCTCACTAAACCGTTAAGACATGATAAGCATGTAGGGCACGTTACTTCCATGGGAATTAAACGTGTTCCTGAGTTGTATTAGCTGTTTGTATGAATTAGATACATCTTTTTCATATACTAATAATAACTTCATCGTATTGTTTTCATATTTTGTTTTTCATGTGGATTGTATGGACAACATTGAACACCACAAAGTGAACTGAATAACATTATATGTGTTTTGGTCCGTAATCGCCTACATGAGCTGATAACTCTGGCTATTATATTGTTAAGTCGATTGATGGTGGGTTCAACGAGCCATAAGTCAAACTGTTGACTGATCGATCACAAATACGAGTTATAAGGATACCTCGTAGGACATTGTAATTCGTGACGACGTTATGGAGTCCTAAATGTTTAACAACATTCGGTGCCAGGTCGTGGATTGGACGTCCATAGTGTTCCTAGAGTCGATTCTTTTGACTATCGACTGTCTCTTGAGATTAAGGCAGTTTTTGGGTGACTTTGGTTTCTTTCTCACGGTCGACCGTAACAGGAGGCCAAGCAGATTTTTACTGGGTCATTTCATACTGTGCTTACATCTGCAGGATTCGAGTTGAGGAAAATATCCAACCCTTTATCAGGTTTTGTTATTTCTCAGGGCCACTCGAGGAGTAGTAACTGAAATGCATGGCCATGCTCGAATAATGATTCGTTTATCAGTTGAGTTACTCTCTAGTCAGGAAAACCACTCTTGATACTGATCACTTGTAAAATACGACCTTTGTGAATGCGGACTTTGCAAATTGTTTTACATTGAGTGGGAGAAATTTAAGGATATGAGAATCGGTTATCGCACATACACTTGTAAGGACAAGTGGGAGATTGTTGGAGCTAGTGTCCTCCACAGTTAGTGTGATAACAGCTAAGGTTCACAGGGTATACTTTGTATTATAATCAGTTGATTAACGTTTATCGATAACGGTTGGCTTGCTAGATAAGTTTGACGTTATTGTCATACAGATGGCGGTGATCAACTGATCCCTAAAAGTCACACCTAAAGGATGTGTTTGAGAGATGTGATTATTTGAGAAAATAATCATATTGATGCCTTATTAAATGACTAAAAGGTTAGTCGATGTATTTGACTAAAAGGTTAGTCAATGTGATGATGATACGATTATTTAATAACGATTAAATAATGTTAGCTGGTAATTGAATATAAAATGTTATATTTAATCAATGTATATGATGTTGATCTAAACTAAATGTAAACTGTTATATTTAAGTTGGCGGATATGTATTACACGATATTATTATAGTCTATTGGTCCGGCATTACTCGGTTTATGTGACGGTCCATTACTAGTAATAATTAGAATACATATTACATTATGTACATATTAAATGATATATGCTAACTACCTAATATAGGTTGAGAGAAATAAGGAAACTAGGTTTTTTTTTATTCCCTCCTCTTGATACACGGTTACAAGGGAGGAATAAAAGGAGAAAATAAAAACCCTAATCTACTCCTAATTCTCACGGCACATATAGGGAGAAAAAGAAGTTTTTCTACTAACCCTAATTGACTCTAATTGTGACGGCACAAGGGTGAAGAAGAGAAAGAAAATTCTGATTTTTAACTCTCTTATTCATCTTCATATTCATCATCAATTTACACACAAAATTAGAAGTAATTTTTGGGTATTCGTTCTAGCACGACGAAGGCATTTCTTGAACCATCTTGGGTGCAACGATTAGGAGAATACCTACTTTGGTATTTGTTCTTAGGCCTTTTACTAGGACCGAAGGTTATTTCTTAATCTCTTGTTTTATATTATGCAATTTCATTTATGACTAGAAATTCATATATTTATAATTTCATTATAATCCGAAAAAGTTAAAGGGAAGTATACCGATATTTCCCACACTACCCACCACGACCCTCATCACCAATAGACTACCCACAGCCACGCACCATCCGTCAACCCACTACCACCGCCACCAAACGAACAGCCCCAACCCCACCACACAATCCGACCCCCTCCTCTCTAACCCACCACCAACAACAACCACTCCCCCACCGCAAACATAACTCACAAAACAAACAGATCTGAGAAAGGAAGGAGAAAATGCCGCATAAACCACCACCAACTTCCACCGCCTTCTCAGATCTGAAAAACAAAAACAAACTCAACATACCCCCACGACCCCACCCACGGCCCGACCTCAAATCTGGAGGAGGAGGCCCGAACAAGGCCGAGGGAGAAAAAGGCAGGAGGAGGACATGCGGCATGACGGAGGCCGATGGAGGAGGCGGCAAAGTGAGGAGGTGGCCAAGGGCGGTTGGGGGAAATGGATGGTGGTAGAGGTGACGGTGGGGGTAGATCTTGATTATAATGGGTGACGGTATAGGGGTGGAGGATGATGGTGGGTGTCGGTAGGAGGAGAAGCGGCGTGGTGAAAGGATGCCTGCGAGTGAAGAGGAAGGGAGATCGAGGAGGGAACACGGTGGGGGCGTGGTGAGAGGAGGCCGACGAAGGAGCAACATGGGTGGCGTCATGATGGCAGAGGTGGCCGCAGTAGGGAGCCGGCTAGCAGGGTAGAGAGATGAGAGGAAGAGAAAAAAGTGGGTAGGTTTCTAAAGAGTGTTTAGGGTTTGGGAGTATTTATATCAGATTTTTTTTTGTTTTAATCTGGCCTTTCATTTGTTATATATATATGAAAATAGAATCACATAAGTCCACATTTCTTAGGTGAGTCCATAAGTCCTAATCTAGGCCATTAGATCAAACAAATGAATGGTCAAGATTAAAACAAAAAAGAAAAGGCCCATATAAAAGCTTTTAAACCCACCCAAACCCTAATCATTCTCACAAAACAATCAGTCCCCCTCTCTCTCTTTCTTCTCTCACTAGTCACCACTTCTCTCTCAAAGCTCACCCTCCCCGCCTCCCCCGCCCCTGCCTCGCCCTCGTCAGCACCACACCACCTGCCACCACTCCCTCCTTGCCTCCCTCCTTCTTCCTTGTTTTTCAGATTTGGTGTTGTTGTGGTGGTGGGTGGTGGGTTTTTTTTATATAGATTTGGTGTCACTACAAGAAATCCGGTTTCAGGCGACTATATTAAAGCGTTTGATCATAGTAGTCGCCACTTGGGCGACTGAAAATTGACTCGGCCGACTAAAAGTAGTCGCCAATTTTGGCGACTGAAGCAGTCTTCTAAATTTTCTAAAAAAATCTCGGGCGACCGAAAGTGGTCGCCAAATTGGCGACTGAAAGCCTAATTGGCGACCGATTTCAGTCGCCAAATTAGCGACTACCTATATCAGTCACCAAAATCTTTAATACAGCACGAAATCAATTCAGTCCTATCTTCACCGCAGACAATTCCTTTGCAAAAAAAAAAAAACAGACCACCGACGACGAGCACGGCGATGACTACTTTATTCTATTTCCGACCACCGACGCATCTCCGACCACCGATATCACCACCGTCCTCACCAACAAACTCCGACTCTTATTCTATTTTTCTCACTTTTCCTTAATTAGGTGTGTCTTTTGCTCTCCTAAATCTAATTCCTTAGCTTAATTTTTTTTTTGTTTATTTTATGATTGTAATTAGTATTATGATGTTTATGTATAGTTTGTGATGCTTACAAAGTTCTAATGGTTAGTTAGTTAGGGTTTGTGTAGATTGATGGTTAGGGTTAATATAAATTGGGGGTTTTGTGAAATTGTTAACATTATGTTAATCGAGGTTGTAAGTGACAATGTATTGGTGTTTTTGATGATGTTAGGATTTTTGATTGACTAAATTAGTATAAATGGGAGTATTATTGATGGTAGAAAGTTAGTACTCCCTCCGTCTTATTCATTTGTTTGCCCTTTAAATTATTTTTTATGGTTGTTTTAATCAAAAGGCAAATAAATAATTGTGATGGAGGGAGTATAATTTTAGGATTTTATAATTAAAGTGTGTATGTATTATGTTATTATTGCATCGTAGGTAGAACTTATTGATTGAATTAGTAAAATGTCAAGTATTGTGTAATGTTAGTATATTGTTAATAACAAATATCCATGTTGATAATATTAGTTTGATAGTTGTTTAGTATCCATGTTGATAATGTTATTAATTAGAATGATAGTAGTTTAATTAGTGATATGTTAATTTTAGTATAGTTAGTATCCATGTTGACAATATTGTTGTTTGGTTTATTATTGATAATAGATATGTTACTAGAGGTAGTAATAATTGATAATCAATATTGTTGTTTGGATTATTTGTAATTATTGTTGTGTGGGTTAATGTTTAGATTAAAATGAAGAGGTTGGAACGTACATGGATGTACGAAGAAAGACTTGATAAGAAAAGACGTCCTAACGCTAGATTTATAAAGGGGGTTGCCGAGTTTATTGAATTTGCTAAACAACAAGACGAGTATGATTTAGTAGTACAGAAACTTAGGTTTTTATGTTATTTGATGTTTTTTTTATGTTATTAACAGTTTATGTTTATGTTTTTTTTTTATGTTATTAACCGTTTCTAACAATTTGAATATTTGTGTAATTGTAGATGGCAGGAGGTCGAGGTAGACAACGTGGCGGCGGTTCAAACAGACGCTGTAGTACTTCTTCAGTCGACGAGAAGGAGATGGAGGTTATTGATCAGCAGAGTCCGGTAGTTGTCGAGGAATCGACCAATGACGATGAGTCCTCGGATCAGACATCGGAGATCCAGTTCACCCTGGAAGGGAAGATGATACTTGATCCCGCGGGTTTTTGGTAAGACAACGACCAATGTCTTTAATTTATTATTATTTTATAATTATATTACATTATTTAACATAAATGCATACTATTCCATAATTTATTTTTCAGGTTTTCGTCTCAAAAGGTTGTACGCGGTTGTACTCAAAGTACAAAGATGAAGATGACGGGGGTTGCTCCTACTTGTTGGACAAAGGCTACCTCTACACAAAAAGAGGAATGGTTCAATAATTTTAGGGTATATTATTTTTGTTTATATTTTGTTATATTATTATAGTTTTCAATTAATAATTTATTTTACTAATACTTACCTTTTAAATTGTAGAAAACATTTGACTGGCCGGCCGGATTAGAGTATATTGTACGTCAAAGGTACAATGAGACATGCACTAGACGGTTAAGGGACAACATGTATAAGGTTGTCAAGAGGAAGAAGGAGCCGGAGCATATGAGAGGTATTTAATTGTTTTTGTTATTTGTATATAGTTATAATTTAACACATTTTATCATATTTTATAATACTTATTTAACTTGTAGGTGGTGCATATGAAGATATGCTTAAATATCGTGAAACTCCGGAGTTTCAGGCTAGGTCGGCCCAAGCATCCAAAAATAAAAAAGGAGGAAAGAAAGATGGAGCGGCTGAGCCGTCACATCACGCAGGATCTCGATCTTTCCTGGACCTAGTTTTGGGTGTAAGTTATAATTTCCACTTTTTCGTCCATTTGAAAATTATAACTTAAATTCTTTTTATTATTAAAATCTTCTTATACAAGTCTTTAAAATCTTCTTTTAGAAGGGTAAGAAGAAAAAAGCTAACACGCCCACGGCTCCGAAGCTCTTCCTTGACACCCATCCCGACTCCAAGACGATAGAAGATATTGGATAAAGCCAAAAGATAAGGAATTATATGTAAGTTTCAAACCATTTTTGGATTTTTACAATACGTTCATTTTTTTGAATGTTTAACAAATTTTGTAGCTATTTTTAATAACAATGTTTATATTTTGTAGGAAGCATTTTCCGCCGAGAAACTTAGGCATCCCGAGAAATCCGATAACGAGATTTGGTTCGACTTGGTTAAGGGTTTCAAGAAAGGGAATGTCTACGGGATTGGGTCGGCTTAGGACGTATTTTACGAAACTCCAAGGGGAAGAATGCCTTCAAGCTCAAAACAAACCTACGAGCCGGGAGTCGTGGGAAAACTCCAAGCCGCACTTAACGAAGAAAGAAGAAAAAACGCGGAAAGGGATGAGGAATTAAGGATAATGAAAGAAAAATTTAAGGCTTGGGAAACCATGTTCGACAACTGCAACCAAGGTCCGCCTCCCTTTCGGCGAGATTATGATGAAGGCAATGGAGGTGGTGGTATGCAAGCCGAACCCAATATGACCCTTGACTTCTGATATTAGTTTAGAAACTTGTGACTTGTGCTTGTTTAAACTTGGTTTGTTAACGTTTAAGAAGATTTGTAAACTTGAAACAATTTTCTTGATCTATATGAGGATGTTGGTTTCACATCGTGTTGTTGTAAATGTGTGAAATTATGGTTGTTTTCTAGTATACTTGCAGGTATGGTATGGTAACGAAATGGCTGGATGAAAACAGAATTTTTCTTGCAATATCACAGGTTTTTTGGCGACTGAAATGTTCATTTGGCGACTACTTCCAGTCGCCAAACCCCCTGTATTTTAGCAAATTAAAAGGCCTTTTGGCGACTGAAATCAGTCGCCAAATTGGCGACTGAAGGCTGTAGTAGTCGCTAAATTGGCGACTGATTTCAGTCGCCAATTTGGCGACTACATTACTTATCAGTCGCCAATTGGGGCGACTGATTTCAACCGCCATTTCGCCAATTTGGCGACGCTTTTTTCAGTCGCCAAATTTGGCGACTGAAATTAGTCGCCCGAATTTTTTTTGGCGAGTAATGACTGCGACTGGTTCTTGGCGACTGATTTCAGTCGCCAAATTCATTTTAGCGACTGAAATTAGTCGCCTATATCGGTCGCCTGAATGTTGTTTTCTTGTAACATGTTGTGGTGGTGTTAGGTGGTGGTTTTGTTTTGTTTTGTTTTTTCAAATTTGGTCTTTTTAGAGAGATTTGGTGTTGTGGTGGTGTTGAATGATGTTTTTTTTTCTAGATTTGGTATGTGGTGGTGGGTGGTGGGTTGTGGGGTCGCGGGGGTAGGGATGGGCTGTGGTGGTGGGGTCACGGTGGTGGGGCAGGGGCTGTGTTGGTGGGGGTAGGGAGGTGCGGTGGTGGTGGGGTCACGGAGGTGGACATAGACGGTGGTGGGGCAAGGTTTTGATCGATCGAGTAACTGTTTTTGCTCGATCGAAGTGTTTTCTCTGATACCACTTGTGGGAAATCCGTATTACCACAATACAATTATTATAGGATTATAACGAAATAGTAATAACTTGATTATACTAGTCATAAACGAAAACAACAAAAGGAATAGAGATTTAGAAATCAACCTCCGGTCCTAGCAATTGGCGTAAAGAACAGAGATATCAAAGTAGATATCCTCCTAATCGTTGCACCCAAGATGCTCCGAGAAATACCCTTGTGTTGCTAGAAGTTATCAAAAATTACTGTTAACTTTTGATTTGTGTTTATGTCAAAAGTTACTGTGAACTTTTGTCTGTTGTGATGAATCAGATGGAGGCTGTGTGAGAATAGCAATTAGGTTAGATAAAGTGAAATCAGAATTTCTGCCTTTTTCTCTCTCCTAATTCTCACGGCAACTTTTGTTTTTATATGAGGAGATTTAGTCTCCTCAAATAACTACCCATTGACCCGAAAACCCGAGTGTATCTGGATACCGTGTTTCGGTCATTTTAGCTTCCAATATAATGTAATATCTTATAATCGTCGTTTTACATGGACCGACATTATAATCCGTCATTAATTATAAATATCCGTATATTTATAATTTGCCAATTAATTATAACGGTTTATGTTTAATTAGCTTACATTATATACTATAATTAAATATAACTTTTTATATTCAATTTTACGAATTACAGTTAATTCGTCTCAGCTAACTTTCGTCTCATCATCACATTGACTAACCTTTTAGTCAATTACACTGACTAACCTTTTAGTCATATAATAGGGTATCAATATGATTATTTTCTCAAATAATCACATCTCTCAAACACATCCTATAGGTGTGACTTTTAGGGACCAGTTGATCACCGCCATCTGTATGACAATAACGTCAAACTTATCTAGCAAGCCAACCGTTATTGATAAACGTTAATCAACTGATTATTATACAAAGTATACCCTGTGAACCTACAGAGATTTATTTATGTTATTGCACTAACTGGAGGACACTAGCTCCAACAGATGGTGGTTGTGGGAGGTTGTGGGGATTAAAGTGAACTAAGTGATATAGTCATGGACTAAACTTACATATTCTGCCAAAGTTACATAATATTAAATCAAAGTTACATGAAATATGACTAAAGTTACAGAAAATTTGACCAAAATTTTGTAAAATTGTTCTAAAATTTAATAAAAATTTAAGAAGTTACATAAAATTTAAGTTAAAATTACATAAAGTTGGACTAAAGTTATATAAAATTATACTAAAGTTACTTAAAATTACATTAATTGAAATTAGACCTTCAAATAATAAAGTTACACCCGCAGAATAGTAAAGTTACAGTCGTAATGGATTAAAGTTACATAAATTATTCCTTGAAATTATATAACTTCAAATTAATACGTAAAGTTAGACCTTCAAATAATAAAGTTACACCCGCATAATAGTAAAGTTACAGTCGTAATGGATTAAAGTTACATAAATTATTCCTTGAAATTACATAACTTCAAATTAATACGTAAAGTTAGACCTTCAAATAATAAAGTCACACCCGCATAATAGTAAAGTTACAGTCGTAATGGATTAAAGTTACATAAATTATTCCTTGAAATTATATAACTTCAAATTAATACGTAAAGTTACACTATTTGAATGTAACTTTACTTTTGTATAAGTGTAATTTTAGTATTGTACCAAAATAATTTGGTTTTAAAATAAAGTAACTTAATAATTTAATTAACTTAGTCAAATTTTATGCTAACTTTTATTGAATTATCTACAACTTAAGTCCAATTTTTGTAACTCATGTCAAACTTTATGTAACTTTAGTCTAGATTTAAATTTATTAATTTGAATTTATACAATTTTATGTAACTTTAGTCAAATTAACTTTTGGTCATTTCAAGTGTGTAACTTTAGTTCATGGTGGCGGCCACCACCAACAATAACAACATCACCAAGAGCCACGGCCACCACCCCATCTACAGCCACCGTGACACACCGCCACCACCACCGCACCATCTGAACTCCCTCCTCTCTAACCCAACACCACCAAAAACCACTCCACCACCGGAATAATAAAACCAAAATAAACAAATCTGAAAATAAAATAAAAGAGGAGGTGGTGTAGGGAGGCCGCGTTCAGAGGAGAGCCGACGAGTGGAGGCCGGCAGGACGCCGGAGAGGCGGCGTGAAGGAGGAGGGAGGAAGAATGTGGGAGAAGGAGCAGCGCGGGAGGAGGAGGAGGGTCGTGAGAGGAGGAGGGCCGTGAGAGGAGGGGGCGAAGGCCGTAGGCGTGGCGGAGGAGGGAGGCTGAGGAGGCAGATGGTGGGAGGGAAATGAACGTGGAGGAGGGAGGCTGACGGAGAGAGGGAAGCTGAGGGACGTGGTGGTAGTGGTGAGCTTGGTGGTGGTGGGTTTAAATCTGAAATTTTAGAGAGATGAGAGGAAGAGAGAGAAGTGAGAGAAAAAGTGGGTATGTTTTGTTAAAGTGATTAGGGTTTGGTTGTGTTTTGGATGGTTTTATATCATCCCTTATTTTTTTGTTTTAATCTTGACCCTTGATTTGTTAAATCTAATGGTCTAGATGAGGACTTAGGGACTCATCTAAATTAAGGGACTTACCTGAACCTGACTAATATAATGATAACCTGACTAATAGAATTGGGATCCGGTGAGAACCACTAATATAATGATAACCGTGAGAACTCTGCCTTAGAATTTTTTTTTTAAATATAACGAAATATTTGGATTCGGCGTAGAATATATATGGCTAGATAACATATTTCTTGGCCGAAAATTTATAAGTTACTGACGGAAATCGACTCGAAATAGATTTTACTCTTTTTAATGCACCTAGTAGTCAGTTTCATGTATCTAACAATTTTCATGCACCCACTACTACAAATTCAGGCAATAACAACGCCCCATCAACAACGCATACTCACGAAAATTAAGAAAAACCGTTGTGGAATGGATAATTATTTTTCCGCGGAATTTTATTAAACCTAATAACAACGGTATTAATTTTTCGTCCGTTGTTATTAGTTTTAACAACGGGGTGAACTAAAATAACCGTTGTAAATATATAAACTAATAACAACAGTTTAATCTATATCCGTTGTTATTAATTTGGCGCAAAATGAGGAAAAGTAATAACAACGGGCACGAACAAACCCGTTGTTATAATGTGTTATTAATTTGGCGCAAAATTTGGCGTAAATTAATAACAACGGAGATGATTTTGTTGTACGTTGTTGTTAGTTGTAACAACGGTTAGAACTTTGTTAACCGTTGTAAATATATAAACTAATAACAACAGTTTACTATGAATAATAACCGTTGTCAATATTTGTTAATAAAGATGAAAAAAACACACAAAACTAATAATACTTTACTGCAACACAAAAACACAAACACAAAGCGATTATACTACAACACAAAATCCACAAACACTTAGACATACTCCCTGATCGTGTCTCAGTCATCATCTCCGTCTGCTATTTCTTATTAATCAGGTATTCTAATAGTTTTGCTTTATTGATTTCCTGAGTTTCGTTTATTTGTGAATTAGTTGCCTTATACATTGCATTTTCTGAATTAGTTGGCTTATTATTGAATTAGTTTTAATTAGTTGGATTTTCTGAATTACTTCGCTTACTATATATATTACGAATGTAGACAAATGACTCGAACTTGGATGAATGCTGCGAATATGAGTGACCTAAACTATAAGGATGGTTTAGCTGAATTTTATGAAGTAGTTGCGAACAATTTGATTGGTTCTTCTAGTATTCCATGTCCTTGTGAAAGATGTAGTAATATTAGGTATATGGCTATGTCGGACGTTAAAATTCACCTAGAAAAGTATTGTTTTAGTCGATCCTATATCCGTTGGATTTTTCATGGGGAATCATTAGAGGAAGAGAATAGCTTTGAAGAAGATGATCTTGAGGTATACAAAAGGATAACTGATGATCCCGATTTTTTCGAGTATGTTGAGTTGGAAGCAGACAAGTTGAATGTTGGGTCTACAGATAATGAAGAAAAAGATGATGAATCAAATGCTTTTGAAGATAACAACATTAATTTGGATGACCTTGACAACATGTATGAGAAGTTGTGCGAGTCTGAAGCGCCTCTGTACCCTGGTTGTAAGTACACAAAGATGTCGGCAGTGGTGAAGTTGTATAATATCAAGGGGGCAAATGGGGTTAGTGACACGTGTTTCACTAGTTTATTAGCCTTGATAAACGACATGCTTCCAGATGGTAATGTTCTTCCCGTTAAGACATATGAGGCTAAAAAACTAATTAGAGGGGTGGGTATGAAATATGAGAAAATACATGCATGTCCAAATGACTGCGTATTGTATTGAAAATTATATCAAAACTTAACCAATTGTCCGGTTTGTTTTGTGTGGCGTTATAAGGATAAGGAAGGGATCCCGGCTAAGGTGTTATGGTATTTTCCAGTGATACCAAGATTCATAAGGATGTTTGCGAATAACAATGATTCAAAAATGTTAACTTGGCATGAAACTGGAAGAATAAATGATGGGAAGCTAAGACACCCGGCAGATGGTATGCAATGGAAATCGTTCGACGCTAAGTATCCCGAGTTCGGCATTGAACCTAGAAACTTACGTCTAGCGCTGTCCACTGATGGAATGAACCCACATGGAAACATGAGTACCCAACATAGTACTTGGCCAGTAGTGTTGGCAATATATAACTTACCTCCATATGTGTGCATGAAAAGAAAGTATTTGATGTTGTCGTTGTTAATTTCCGGCCCTAAACAACCTGGAAATAATATAGATGTCTATTTGGAACCTCTTTTAGATGATTTGCGAATTTTGTGGGATAGTGGGATAGAAGTATTTGATGCATATAGGAATGAAACTTTCAATTTGAGAGCGATGTTATTGTGTACAATAACCGACTATCCGGCTTATGGCGACCTTTCTGGGCATACGGTGCATGGGAAAGAGGCATGTCCATTGTGTGGGGAGGATATCGAGTCTGAATACTTGAAGTGTTCTCATAAGTATGTGTATTTGGGAAATAGGAGGGGCTTGGATCCTGACCATTGTTATCGCAAGCAGCAGAAAGCATTTAATGGACGTCAAGAACATCGTCAACCTCCTAGAATTTTGAGTGGGCATGAAGTTTATCAGAAAGTAAAGCATATTGAGATAAAATATGGGAAGAAGAACGGCTCTAAATTGTCTACTCGTGGGTATAAGAAAAGATCCATATTTTTTGATAAACTTCCATATTGGCCTGACCTGGAGGTCAGACATTGCCTCGATTTCATGCACATTGAGAAAAATGTATGTGATAATATTATCAATACCCTCCTGAATGTTCCCGGTAAAACAAAGGATAACGCCGCAGCTAGGGAAGATATGCAAATGATGGGTATTAGGCTAGAGTTGGCACCACAGAAGAGAGGTAATGGTACATTTTTACCGCCAGCAGCTTATACCCTTTCACGGAATGAGAAAAAAGAGTTTTGTGCATGCTTGAATGGAATTAAAGTGCCACATGGTTATTCGTCCAACATCAAAAGCCTTGTGTCGATGCAAGACCTAAAACTCACCGGGTTAAAGTCACATGATTGCCACACTTTGATGCAACAATTACTATCCGTGGCTATTCGCTCCATTTTACCTGAAAAGGTACGATATGCTATTACCAGATTCTGTCTCTTCTTCCAGTCCATATGCGATAAAGTCATCGATCCCGATGATGCGGATTCATTGCAGGACCTCGTTGTCACCTCTCTTTGTCATTTTGAAATGTATTTTCCACCCTCTTTCTTCACTATCATGATTCACCTGACCACTCACTTGGTTAGGGAGATTTTGTACCTTGGGCCCGTGTACTTGAGATACCAGTATCCTTTCGAAAGATTGATGAAAGTGTACAAGGACTATACATCTAATCGGTATCGTCCAGAAGGTTGTATTGCTGAACGCGCTATATTAGACGAAGCTCTTGCATATTGTTACGCTCATCTCTCCCCTGAGGAGTTAATTGGCGTTCCAAAGAATCGTCATAGTGACTGGATGACCGGAAAAGGTATTAGGGGCCGGGTTGAAAAAATTGTGGCACGTGACATGTTACATTTAGCACATACGTATGTGCTAAACAACGAAGATGAGGTGCAACCTTATATTCAACAACACAAAGATGAGCTCAAATACGATCACCCAAACAAGAGCGAGATGTGGATTGCAAACGAGCATAAGAAGACGTTCGGAGAGTGGTTTAGGAATATTGTCTTGGAGTATAAGAATTGTATGGTGATGACATCTCTCCTAGGTTACTACGTCTTGGTTTAGGTCCAAATGCCAGGGCCACTTTTTTCAGCGGTTTTGCTATTAATGGTTATACTTTTTACACCCGCGAGCAAGATGAGTTGAGCACAATGCAAAATAGTGGTGTGAGTTCTGAATTTGAGGCAATGCACTTTGCTACTTCAAAAGATAAAAAACCTATTTGCGGAAAATGCCTTTATTATGGTGTTATTCAAGAAATATTGGTATTATATTACATTGATTCCACAATACCTCTGTTTCGATGTAACTGGGTTGATAACAACAACAATTGTGTTCGAAAGGATAAAATGGGATTTACGTTGGTCAATTTGGATAAGGTTGGCAATAATAAGGACGATTCTTTCATAACGGCATCCCAAGCTAAACAAGTATTCTATGTCACCGATCCTATGGATAAGAAGTGGTATGTTGTATTATCTATAAGGAGTAGACGGGGTGCACCCGATAATGGTGGGGATAATGATCAGGATGTCGTGTTTGAGGGAATGGATCACTCTTCCACTGTATCTTATTTCAACAATGTTGACACTGATCATGATAACATTGAAAGCATCTATATGCGTGATGATCATGGTGAAGGTATTTGGGTTAACGAAGAAACTATGTCGGGCAAGAAACGTCCCCGATCCTGAGGTGGTTGATAATGTGAGGTATTAACTATTTTTTTAAATAACTATCTTTCTGATTATTGTTCAAGATGTGTAGTCATTCAGTGTATTGTCTTTAGCTTTTGTTAGCTTTGGTCATTGTTGAAGATTTCCAAATTATTTAGCTTTTGCTCATTCAGTATACAGTCTCCATGTTTTGGTTTCTGCTGATTATTATTGCAGTGTATAGTGCTTATGCTATTGCTGTCTCTTTTTATAATTAAAAAAAATAAAAGTAAGCAACAACAACGGTTGTTCTAAATATACCCGTTGTTATTGCTTATAACAACGGTTATTAATCACAAACCGTTTTCATAGTTTTTATTAATCACAACGGGTAGACGACTTTTACCGTAGTCATTACTCTATCACAACGGTTGTTTTATAATAACCGTTGTCAATATTTGTTAATAAAGATGAAGAAATACACAACACTAATAATACGACTGTACTGCAACACAAAAACTCTATCACAAAGCAATCATACCGCACCACTAAGACATACTCCCTGATCGTCTTTCTGTCATCATCTCCCTTATTAATCAAGTATTATTTTTATTAACTATTTCTTATTAAGATTTTCTAGCTAGATTGTTCAATTCTTATTATTATATGGTGGATTTCCTAAATGTCGTTTATTATTGAATTTGTGAATTAGTTCAATTCTAATTTTCCTTTATCGATTGAATAGCTTTGAATTGAATTTGTGAATTAGTGTATTCTTGAATTTATGGCCATTATTAAAATTAGTTTAATTACTTCTAATCTTAAGTCAAAAAACAAATTAACGAAACACCAAACAACATTAATATTATTAAATAATAAGTTCAAACGGCGCCACACACAAATGGCGCCAAAATAACCAAACAACAACAACAACAAACTAAATTGAGTCCGGGTAAATCTCCCGGATAGCTGCCACCGCTAGAGCATATGCATCAATCGGGTCAGCCTCAGCCAGAACCAACCCTTGCCACTTCTCTACCTGGGTCACTTGAACGAGGTCGACCCCATTTGGGAAACGGTGACGGTCATGTTCGGTAGCCACCCATAGATATGGCCCAGGCTGGTGGTCCGTGCTATCAATCCAATCTTTTCGCCCATGCCCGGCCTTGTCAAACATTCTTGGCAGTTTGAATGCGGACGCACGATGAGCATCCGTCATCCCAAACTCGAAAATGAGATCCCCTGTAAAGTACCTGCGATGAAAATTTGGCCACATCATCTTGATTAAGTAGCCATTTCAAATAAGCGTATCACGAAGTTTCTTGTAGCTTTTACACACAACGTAGCCACCCTCAATATGAGCAGGCATTTGTGTTATGATGCAAGCATATGGTTTAGTAAAAGTTTCAGACATTTTGTATGGTTGATGTTAGTATTTTGGGGGAATGCAAAGATGTTATTGATTGGAGTTGGGAAATTTTGTATGTGGTTGATAGCCTTGTATTGAGGCTGTATTTACAGAGAGTTATTGAGTCACATGCAGTTATTGATTCACATGCATGCATTGGTTCACATGCATGCATTGGTTCACATGCATGCATTGATTCACATGCATTTACATTTCCCAAAACGACTATACATTCACATGCAGTTATTGACTGAGTAAATGTGTGAATGTATATATGCAGTTACATTTCCTATGCAGTCAATGCACTTACTGTAATATGCAGTAACTACTGTCCACAACGGTTATAAACAAAGGACCCGTTGTGGTTGTCTTTATTTGGATTTTCATATTGGCGCAAATAGGGTGAAAATATATAACAACGGCTATGTTGCACCGTTGTCATTACTCTATCACAACGGTTTTAGTCAGTAAAACCGTTGTGGAAAGTAATAACAACGGTTTTTTTAACGAATAACCGTTGTTATTTCTCAATATTATCATTTTTAATTAAAAGATATTGTAGTCCAAACCCGTGAATAAACAACAGCAGAACAACTGTAACAGCAGAAACAACATTGATTAAAGCATCCATTGAACATCATCAATGGCAGCATAACCCCTCTATAAATACAACCTCAAAACCCCTCCTTTAAATATTACATAACCCTAATTAATTACTCCAAAAATTAACATCATCAATGGCAGCAGTTAACCTTCCCAACAATGAGACGACCCTTACAAAATTGATTGCAGATGAGAAGGAGGCTCTTGCCGTAGTTCCCGCTGATCATCACCCATTGATTAAAAAATCCATTGAACATCGAAGGGATTATTGGATTAAGAGGCTTGAAGCAGTCCGACTTGTCAACCAAGCGTCGTCATCATTATCGTCCTCTCGCTACCCACGTCGGCCTGATACTCGCAGGTTGGATGCCGCAAGAGATATGTTGAGCTGTACCCGTCCTACCTTATCTCCACATGCAAGATGTGTACTTGCATGCATTGAATCTGTTATTGCAAAATACGAGGTTAATGATCCGGAAGTCATCAGTATCATCAATATTGTTCCGGATTGTTGGTGGCAGTGTGAGAAAGGCTTTTTACTCTTAACCGGAATTGTTCCGGATTATTTAACATCTTTATTTATTTGATGTCGGATGAATGTAATGTACTTTAATATAAAATCTAGGTTATTCCTAATGAAATCAATGAGAAAGAATGTTGTTTAAAGTGTTTGAATTGATATGATTAATTCCGTTGATGTTCAATATTTTGATGTTTGATCAATAGCGATAATGTACTATATATAAAAGGGTTTAGGGTTTAGGGTTTAGGGGTTTAGGGTTTAGGGTTTAGGGTTTAGGGTTTAGGGTTATTTTGAAGTAACGCACGTATACTAATAATATATATATATATATATATATATATATTATACTTTGTATTACATTAGTTTGATCTAATTAATTAAAAGTGATCCGACCCGAAAATGATACTTAATAATCACGCGGATAATAAATAAAGATTTCTATCGAATTAAATTAAATAACCCGATACTAATTTTGGGTCGGATCAGGTTCAGGTTAGTGATGCAAAAACGGCCCGACTCGATATATAACCTCAGCCGCTTGACCTGGAAATGATCGACAACAATTAACATTCCTGAAACATACACGAAAGCCGAAAGGACCCGGCCCTCGCTTGCTCCCTGACCCTAACTAACCCGGTAAAGTTACATACCCTACGAATCTAACCCGATCGGAATATGGCCTAGTAACCATTTATTTGTTGATAAAACGTAATAAGTAATAAGTGATAAATAATGTGGGGTGTGGTGATAAGTAATAATTAGTGATAAATGTGGGGTAGTTTTGATGGCCGTCAATATATGAAAATAACCATTTAATTTGTTGATAAAACGTAATTAAGCGAGACGATAAATAACAAAAACCGTAAAGATAATGAAAAATAGATGTGGATTATTGTAAGGGGCCGGTTTCTTCAATTTTATGTGGTTAGTTATTTGATTATAAAGATCGGACTAAATAGGTGGTAAGTTGTAAACTTTTGAACCCAATAATATATTATAGGTGGTAAAAAGCAAAAAACCGTCCTTTTTGAGCATATATATATATATGCATCAATAACCGTCCCTTTTAGCGTACTTGAACGAAGTCGATCGACCCCATTATTTAATTTGGGAAACATTGACGTGTATATATAATACTTGCATGCATTGATGAATCTGTTATTGCAAAATACGAGGTTAATGATCCGGAAGTCATCAGTATTATATATCATCAATATTATGATCATGTTCCTAAACCACCTGATCCGAAACCACCTGATGACACGTAACCCCGACCCAAAAGCGATCGACCCGAAGTAGCTACTAGCTAGATAGTGGATTGCACGATCCGTAACTAGCCACCCGATCAGTTTCAGGTTAGTGATGCGTGATTATAATAACTAACCAGTACCTTAAAAAGAAAATGACCCGATTCGAGAATCACTAGACTCGATATATATAACCACATCCGCTTGACCCGGAAATTATCGACGACCCGCCCAATTATTAACATTCCCGAAACAGACACGAAAGCCGAAAGGACCCTCCCCGACAGAAACTAACCCGATAAAGTTAACTACAAACCCGCCGAATCTAACCCGATCGAAATTGATTCCCAAACCCGATCCGAGCTAATAATTAAACGTAACTTATGCCTATAATATACAAATCTTTAAATAACATAACAATTATGATGTACTATACCTATATATATATTATAAAATTAAATAAATTAATTAAATTTAATGCAAAGTTAAATAAATTAAACGTAATTAATGAATTTATTTTCGTGCCTCAAATTTAAATACCGCGCGCGCGTATTTGAAAAATTAAAAAAAAAACACACAATCTATAAAAACGGTTCTTTATAATACCACCATTGTTATTACTTTCAACAACGGGTCATCCTAAAGAAACCGTTGTCATAGGGTTTATTAGATTTTTCCTTTTGGCGCATTTTGGTGAAAATATATAACGGGTGTCCTTTAACCATTGTCATTACTCGATAACAACGGTGTTTTTTAGTATAACCGTTGTCAATAGTTTCTCTTAATAAAAAATAATTTACAATCCTATAGAGTAAATTAAACACACAAATAATTTACAATCACATTATCATCATCATCATCATCCTCGTTTATAACACAAATCTTTTTGTTTATTATCATCATCATCCTCCTCGTTCTCTTGATCATCATCCTGCTCGTTCTCTTTATCATCATCCTGTTTTCATTTTCATTATCAGGTAATTTTTGTGTTTCGTCTTTAGGGTTTTAAGATTGAAGTTCATCTTTTTGTTTTCATTTTCTATTTATCGTTCTCTTTATCATATAGTTTCATTCCTTTGTAAGTTTTTAGAGTTTTAGAATCTCTGCATGACTCTTTATTTGTTCAGTTACTATTTCATTCCATTTCAGGTCTTAGGGTTTTAGAATCGCTGCATGCATGACTCTGTTCCGTTACTATTTCATTTCTTTTGAAGGTTTTAGGGTTTTAGGATTATCATGGGTGAAAAACGGAAAAGAGTAGAAAACAATGATAAGGGGGATAAGCCTGGTGAGAGGGGTGCTTCGAAGTGCCCTGCAGCCCTTGCAGCTATAGCGGCAAAACAGCCGCTGCCTATAAATTGGAGTGTGAAAGGTGTTCCTACTGGTCCAAATGCTGGACATTTATCCACTTGGATTGGAGTTACAACCAAACAGTTTGCGCCTATTGATTTAGATGATTTCAGGAATCTAAATCCTGTATTGCAGAAGTTACTCTTTAACCGTATAAAGGTATGATAATTTCTTTAGCTAAACACCATTTTATTTTGCAGAAGCCGTATAAAGGTTCGTATAAAGGTATGATATTAGACAACCGCTTATTAGTATATATGATGATGATGCAGGAAGCTTTCGATATTCCCGACTGCCATGATAAGTATCTATTACATAAGGCAGCGGCAGTCTTAAGGCAGTGGAGGTGTGACCTTGCCAAATTACACTTGTATGTCGACAAGGAGACGGGGGATATGCATAAGAGCCCACCGACAAAGTACCCCAACATCACTCAGCAACAATGGGATAATTATAAGGCGAAACGAGCTACTGAAAAGTTTCAGGTTAAGTATCCATGTCATATGTTTACATTTTTCTAAAACTCTACTTAAGGTTACATTTTTATAAAAGTTTCAAGTTACATTTTTCTAAAACTCTACTTGTATCTATAATTTTCTAATTATCTCATCTACTTGCGATTTTATATGATTTGAAAACCGTTAGCGCCAAAAATCGTGCTAACATTTCACAGAAGCGGGGGGTATATTATGGTTCTCGAGGCGGTTACAGATTGATAGAAGACAATCTCGTAAGTAGCATCTATTTATTAGATTTTTTTAATCATACTTGGACTTGATATACATGTATACATATATTTTTTTTTAGTTAATGTGTAGGTGTCAAAGGGAGTGACCGACTTGAATCGGCACGTAACTTATAAAGAAGGGCACACGCCTAAAGGATCCTGAACATGTAACGAATATGATCAGGAAGTCTTGGCCAACATAGTAAGTATTATTTTTATTAAGACGGGTTTTTAATAACTTTATTGTTCAATTCTTGTATGTCTAACTATCTATTTATTTTAGTAACAAAAATTAAATTAAGTTTATTTAATATATTATAGGAGAATGTTCTGAAGGAGGTTGCGGAAGGGAAATTCACTACGAGTGGTCGTGACGACGTTCTTGCTAGAGCGATCGGCCGTCCCGAGCATCCAGGTCGATTGAGGGGCGTCCCATTACATGTCGGAGTCACGAAATATTATGGGACAACTAGCTCGAACAAGAAGAAGAAACATAAGGGGAAGGCTGACATGGTACGTATACCATTTGTTATTGTCATTTAAAATTCACATGTTATTGTTTTAACAAATTGCTGATTCTACATTTTGGGCGTGCAGGTTCAGTTATTGGCCTCCGTGATATTGAAGATGAATTCTGGAGGCAAGCCTTCCGAAGAAGAATTGAAGATGATGGAGGATGTCATTAAAAA
>JAIUZE010023680.1:26261-46574 GCA_022085475.1 Heliosperma pusillum | reverse complement strand
AAGAGCGAGATTTGGATTGCAAACGAGCATAAGAAGACATTTGGAGAGTGGTTTAGGAATGTTGTCTTGGAGTATAAGAATTTGTATGGTGATGACATCTCTTCTAGGTTACTACGTCTTGGGTTAGGTCCAAATGCCAGGGCCACTTTTTTCAGCGGTTTTGCTATTAATGGTTATACTTTTTACACCCGCGAGCAAGATGAGTTGGGCACAATGCAAAATAGTGGTGTGAGTTCTGAATTTGAGGCAATGCACTTTGCTACTTCAAAAGATAAAAACCCTATTTGGGGAAACTGCCTTTATTATGGTGTTATTCAAGAAATATTGGTATTAGATTACATTGATTTCACAATACCTCTGTTTCGATGTAACTGGGTTGATAACAACAACAATTGTGTTCGAAAGGATAAAAGGGGATTTACGTTGGTCAATTTGGATAAGGTTGGCAATAATAAGGATGATCCTTTCATAATGGCATCCCAAGCTAAACAAGTGTTCTATGTCACCGATCCTATGGATACAAAGTGGTCTGTTGTACTATCTATAAGGAGTAGACGGGGTGCACCCGATAATGGTGGGGATAATGATCAGGATGTGGTGTTTGAGGGAATGGATCACTCTTCCACTGTATCTTATTTCGACAATGTTGACACTGATCATGATAACATTGAAAGCATCTATATGCGTGATGATCATGGTGAAGGTATTTGGGTTAACGAAGAAATTATGTCGGGCAAGAAACGTCCCTGATCCTGAGGTGGTATTGTCTTTAGTTTTTGTTAGCTTTGGTCATTGTTGAAGATTCCCAAATTATTTAGCTTTTGGTCATTCATTATACAGTCTCCATGTTTTGGTTTCTGCTGATATTGCAGTGTATAGTGCTTATGATATTGCTGTCTTTGTTGGTTTCTGCTGATTATTATTGCAGTGTATAGTACTTATGATATTGGTGTCTCTAATTATAATTAAAAAAAAATAAAGGTAAGCAACAACAACGGTTGTTGGAAATATACCCGTTGTGGTTAGTATTAACAACGGTTATTAACCATAAACCGTTGTCATAGTGTTTACTAATTACAACGGGTAGACTACTATAACCGTAGTCATTACTCTATCACAACGGTTTGTTTATGATAACCGTTGTCAATATTTGTAGTAAGGAAACACACAACACTAATAATACGACTGTACTGTAACACAAAAACTCTATCACAAAGCGATCATTTTTCTGTCATCTTCTCCCTTATTATTTTTGAATTTGTGAATTTGTGAACTATTTCTTGAATTTGTGAATGTCATTTCCTGAATGTCGTTTATTATTTTCACCAATTCAATGTCGTTTATTAGCAAATTTGTTAATGTCATTTCCTGAATGTCATTCAATTCTAATTTTGCTTTATCGATTGAATAACTTTGAATTGAATTAGTTTAATTACTTCTAAACTTAAGTCAAAAAACAAATTAACGTATCTACATTAATATTATTAAATAATAAGTTCAAACGGCGCCACACACAAATGGCGCCAAAACAACAACAACCAAACACCCAAACAACTACAACCAAACAACAACAACAAATTAAATTGAGTCCGGGTAAATCTCCCGGATAGCTGCCACCACTAGAGCATATGCATCAATCGGGTCAGCCTCGGCCAGAGCCAACCCTTCCCACTGCTCTACCTGGGTCACTTCAACGAGGTCGACCCCATTTGGCCAACGGTAACGGTCATGTTCGGAAGCCACCCATATATATGGCCCAGGCTGGTGGTCCGTGCTCTCAATAAAATCTTTTCGCCCATGCCCGGCCTTGTCAAACATTCTTGCCAGTTTGAATGCGGACGCACGATGAGCATCCGACATCCCAAACTCGAAAACGAGTTCCCCTGTAAAGTGCCTGCGATGATAATTTGGCCACATCTTCCTGATTAAATAGCCATTTCGAATAAGCGTATCACGGAGTTTTTTGTAACTTTTACACACAACGTAGCCACCGTCAATATGACAAGGCATTTCTTTCATGATGCAATCATATGGTTTAGTAAAAGTTCCAGACATTTTGTATGGTTGATGTTAGTATTGAGGCTGGGAAATTTTGTATGGTTTAGCAAATATGATATTGATTAGAGTTGGGAATTTTGTATGTGGTTGATAACCTGCTTGTATTGAGGCTGTATTTATAGAGAGTTATTTATTGGAGTTATTTATTCACATGCATGAATTGGTTCACATGAAGGCATTGATTCACATGCATGCATTGGTTCCCAAAACGACTATACATTCACATGCATGCAGTACGTTATTGATTGAGTAAATGTGTGAATATGCAGTCAATGCATTTACTGCAATGTGCAGTCAATGCATTTACTGCAATGTGCAGTAACCCTATCACAACGGTTGTGGTAACGAAAACCGTTGTGGTTAGTAATAACAACGGGTTTTTGTACCAATAACCGTTGTTATTGTGTAATAACAACGGGTTTTTGTACCAATAACCGTTGTTATTGCTCAATATTATTATTTTTAATTAAAAGATATTGCAGTCCAAACCCGTGAATAAACAACAGCAGAACCAGCATTGATTAAAGCATCCATTGAACATCATCAATGGCAGCATAACCCCTCTATAAATACAGCCTCAAAACCCCTCCTTGAAATATTACATAACTACCCTAAAATTAATATCATCAATGGCAGCAGTTAACCTTCCCAACGATGAGACGACCCTTACAAAATTGATTGCAGATGAGGAGGAGGCTCTTGTCGTAGTTCCCGCTGATCATCACCCATTGATTAAAGGATCCATTGAACATCGAAGGGATTATTGGATTGAGAGGCGTGAAGCAGTCCGACTTGTCAACCAAGCGTCGTCATCATCATCGTCCTCTGGCTACCCACGTCGGCCTTATACTCGTAGGTTGGATGCCGCAAGAGATATGTTGAGCTGTACCCGTCCTACCTTATCTCCACATGCAAGACGTGTACTTGCAGGCATTGAATCTATTATTGCAAAATACGAGGTTAATGATCCGGAAGTCATCAGTATCATCAATATTGTTCCGGATTGTTGGTGGCAGTGTGAGAAAAGCTTTTTACTCTTAACCGGAATTGTTCCGGATTCTTTAACATCTTTATTTATTTGATGTCGGATGAATGTAATGTACTTTAATATAAAATCTAGGTTATTCCTAATGAAATCAATGAGAAAGAATGTTGTTTAAAGTGTTTGAATTGATGTTCAATATTTTGATGTATTATTAATTAGAAGTATATAAAAAAGGGTTTAGGGTTTAGGGTTTAGGGTTTAGGGTTTAGGGTTTAGGGTTTAGGGTTAGGGTTTAGGGTTTAGGGTTTAGGGTTTAGGGTTTAGGGTTTAGGGTTTAGGGTTTAGGGTTTAGGGTTTAGGGTTTAGGGTTTAGGGTTTAGGGTTTAGGTTTTAGGGTTTAGGGTTATTTTGAAGTAACACACGTATACTAATAATGATACTTAATAATTAAAAGTGATCCGACCCAAAAATGATACTTAATAATCATCACGCGGATAATAAATAATGATTTCTATCGAATTAAATAAAATAACCTGATACTATGAAGTTTCGATTTCTCAAAGCATCTTTCACCGTATTCAGCTCCATGTTGTTACTTTCTGAGAACCCTCTAGAAGTTAATGTGTTTGTCGAGCACTTGTACTCTTCTTGAAATTCCTCAAAAACCGCATGTGTGAATAACCTCGCTCCGTCACTCTCTAGAGCAGACTTACTGAACAACTGAGGCGTTGATTGTCGATTTTCGTTGTCGAGTCTCTTATGTGTATGTCTTTGCTGATCCATAGCACTTTCAAAGCGCATCCAGAATTCAACTAACGTACCACATTTGTGCTCGAACCGCTTAAAAAAACTGTTCTCACTTTCCGACCTTTGGGTAGTCCTCATGACAGCCCCCATTTTAAGATCTCTGCAGTGGGCCATCACCCACTGATTCCTTTTATCATAGCTTTCTTCAAACCAATCCCCCTTTCCAACTCTGTGTTCCTCCATGATTTCTACCCATCTACTGTCAAAGTCGGAATTCTCTAGTTCTTCGTCCCAAACGATACTATTTAATTTCTTCAAGAAATCAGGGTAGTCCTTCCTCGCGATCCCAAACTTGCTGGGTACCTTATTCATAATATGCCACATACAAAAACAGTTTCATAAATAATAAATAGAGTTACAGAATACATGGACTAAAGTTTCATAAATTGTAATTAGAGTTTCATAAAAACTACTTAGAGTTACAATATTTATGCTTAAAGTAAAAAGAAAAATATTGCAAAACTACAAATGAATTTACCTTATTCATAATATGCCACATACAAAAACGGTGCCTCGCTGTCTTGAAAACCAGTGGGAATGATTTAATAATACCCGGGTCTTGATCGGTAATTAAGTACTCTGGTTCCTTACCTCCCATTGCAATGAGAAACCGTTCGAACACCCAATTAAAAGACTCAAAATTCTCATTTGCAATAAGTGCGCCACAAAAAGTGACGGATCTCTTATGATTGTCCACACCTGTGAAGGGTGTGAAAATCATAGAGTATTTGTTTGTTGCGTAGGTGGGGTCGTATGAAACTGCATCGCCAAATACCTCGTAATTTGTCCTGGCAACACTGTCTGCCCAAATAGCCCGACAAAAGCTATTATCTTCGTCAACTTCATAATCAAAGTAGAAGCCGGGGCGCGTCTCGACCATGCTCTTAAAATGATCAATGAAAAGCTGCCCATCCCTTTCATGTATGAAACACTTTACATCTCTTTGAAATTTTTTGAAGTCGTTTAAGCTGGCTCCAATATTCTCGGACCCATTCACATGCTCCTTACACATCCTGTAAGTCTTTCTCGCTCCTATATTTAGCTGCAATGAAAACAGAAAAAAAGGATGTTTTACCATAAATGTCAATTCTAAGCCTTCAATGTCTGATATAACAATAAAACAATGTGTCCGGCAAAATGACTACGAAACATTAGAATCAAAATGTTATAATATATTACTGCAACTCACCCTTGAATTAGATACGATCATTGCCTTGTGATATTTCGATATGTTTTTTGATAACTTCTGAAACTCTATGTCCTGTACTAAAACTAGTTCATGATTGTGTCCCTCTTGGAAGCGGTCAATCATCAAAATACCTTTTCTTTAAACTAACCTAACCCTAGCTTTGCAACCAATCCTCTTAATGTTTCTTTTCCTTTCCTGCGATCCAACTATGTCGTATGTCCTTACAACGGCCTTGTTCGAAAAACCCTCCTTATTGCACACCAGCAGCTTCGACTTTATTGTCCCGTCGCGCCACTTCTTCGTCGTGTAACGTCGGACATCAAATTTGCAAGCAAGCGCATAAACCTTGTAAAACGATACAGCTTCCTCAACATCTCCGAACTCCATGCCGATGAACGGTGTGAATTCCTCCTCCACCCTTCTACAGAATCCCTCCTCGCCTTCAGTTGATGCTGTATTATCGTCACCTGTAACTGAAACTTTAGATAATCAAGGATAGAAGTGTGTTGTTGACTGTTGTTGAGTCGTCTAAAATGTAACTCTAACTACTATTTATGAAACTCTAATTACAAATTATGAAACTCTAACTACTATTTATGAAACTTTAGATAATCAAGGATAGAAATGTGTTGTTGACTGTTGTTGAGTCGTCTAAACTATAACTCTAACTACTATTTATGAAACTCTAATTACAAATTATGAAACTTTAGTTATATGAAACTTTAAAGTTTTTTTTTTGTAACTTTAAACCTGTGCATGTAACTTTAACATTTTATAATGAAACTTTGTATTTTTGTAAATTGTACTAGTCTGACTTTTCATTTCAACAGTGACTTACGTAACTATAATTCATCTTCACGTAATTTTAATCAATAAAGGCAGTAACTCTAACTACTATTTATGAAACTCTAACTACAAATTATGAAACTTTAGTCTAAATGAAACTTTAAAGGTTTTTTTGTAACTTTAAACCTGTTTAGTGCAACTTTAAACTGGTGTAACTTTTAGACATATACATGTAACTTTAACATTTTATAATGAAACTTTGAATTTTTGTAACTGAAATTTCTGAAATTTGAACTAGACTGACAAGTCTATTCAACAGTGTCTTATGTAACTATAATTTATCTTCACGTAACTTTAATCAATAAAGGATATAACTCTAAGTACTATTTATGAAACTCTTACTATTTATGAAACTGTAACTCTAACTACTATTTATGAAACTCTAACTACAAATTATGAAACTTTACTCTATATATGAAACTTTAGTCTATAGCAAACAAGGAAATTAAACCGACGTCATTATACGATCCATACTACTGCAACTAATTTATTCATCTACAACTTCAGCCAGTTGCTTATACATAAAGAAATTTATCATCATCTATACCTACATTCATTCATCATCAAATTTATCCAGTTAATAATAATCGTTCATGATGCAAAAATTTAAACCTGGTAACCCATACACAAATTTAAAAAATGAAACCAGTTCATTCTTCTTAAAGCCATAAAAATAATTACCCACACAGTTTCGTCAAAAAATAAAACGATTATATTGTAAAAAAAAACAGTATAACAAATCTTAATTAAGAATCCAAAATTTAGGATAAAAAAATTACCATTGTTGAGCAGTATAATCTGCATGTCAGCCATAACAGCTCCTTTGTGATGAAATATAAGGCTACGAAAGATGTCCTTCAGTTGAGAGAAAAAAAGATAAGGATGTTTAACTTTAGAGAGAGAATTAGGTTGATTAAATGGAAAAGAATGAGTGATAAAGATGGTTTCATCAAATGGAAAAGAATGAGTGAGTCGGGGGAAAAAATAAGGGGAAGATGAAGAATTTTTTTGTTTTCACGTATAACACTAATCAATGAGATTCTAATTATTGTGAATTTGTCAGTATTAGGAGTACAAAAAGTAGACTGCATGTCATTAATATCTAATTTCACTCTTTAATTACAAAAATCTCTTATTTAATCACAACCATCCATTTCATTTAATCTAATGGTTAGAATTAGGACTTAAGGACTCAATTATGGAGGTGGACTCATTATAACTTGCCTATATATATATATATATATATATAGAACTAGGATCATGTAAGTCCACCCTATCTTTTTGAGTCCATGAGTCCATGATACAATATCACAAGTTAAACTAAACAAATTTCGCTCACTATTATGAAGTTTTTTTTTTCTCATACTTTTTTTCACACATATCAAGTCCGGAGTTTATTGCCTATAGCTTCTTTTATTTCATTTCCTCTCTACTCAGCATTTTAGCCTACGTTATTCTTCTTCATAGCCGACAACGAGACCATTAATTTAATGATGACAACGACAAATTTTATTGTGATTGGTGGTGGTGTGTAATAGTGTGAGCTCCGAGAATTAATGTGTATGAGTGAAGGAATATGGAGATTGGAAAAACAAACATGGGATAAATGGTTGATGACGATGGTGGATAACTCTTTACTTGTGTCATCTAGGAACTTAGATATGTCGCCGGTAATGGTGGGTGGGTGGCCGTTGTCGACGGCGAGTAATATGACATACAATATTTTTAATCCTTTTATATTGTGTTTTTTCGTGATACTATTAAGTATAACCAGTGATATTGTTTCACACATTCTATGATATTGTTTCGTGGACTCACATACTCAAATATTTAGGTGGACTCACCGGATCCGACCTCTATATATATATATATATATATATATATATGTGGAAATAGGATCACATAAGTCCACCTTCCTTAGGTGAGTCCATGACTCCTAATCTAGACCATTAGATCAAATAAATGAATGGTTAAGATTAAAACAAAAAATAACAAGCTAATATAAATACTCCCAAACCCACCCAAACCCTAATTAGAAAACCTAAACCCTCCTTTCTCTACCCACTTCTCTCTCTACTTTTCTCAAACCGCCTCAAGCAACCCACCACAACAAGCCACCCACCGCCGCCAGCCACGCACGCACTGCCGCCAGCCCACGCACTCTGCCAGCCAACGGACCGTCGCCTACCCACGCACCGCCGCCTACCCACCACCGTCACCCCTGCCACGCTCTCGCCGTCGCCACTGCCTCACCGTCACCCCTATCCCGCCTTCATCTGCGCCCCAGCCCCGCCTCTGCCGCCTCCTCCTTCAGCCGCCTACGTTTCCCCCCTCCCAACCTGCCGCCTTCATTCTCCTCTACTTCCGCCTCCTTCCTCTTTTCTTTTCTTTTTTTCCAGATTGAATGTTGTGTTCTTGTTGGGCTGTTGATGTGGTTTTTTTTTTTTCAGATCTGGTTCGTGGTGGGGCTTCTGGTGGAGAGGGAGGCTGTTGGTGTTGGTCGTTATTGGTGTTGTTATTGTAGGGGCTGGTGGGAGGTTGTCAGGAGTAAAGTGACACCACACCGTCTTTCACCAAGTTACACAAGCACTCAAAAGTTACATAAACTTAGACTAAAGTTACACTTATGAGGACTAAAGTTACAGATAATTGGTCTGAAAAAACGTTAATTTGGATTAAATTTTCATGAATTTGAGTTAAAAGTTACATTAAGTTGGACTAAAATTACATGGACTTTAACTAAAGTTACAAAAAATTTGACTAAAGTTACATATTTTATTAAATCAAATTTATATATTCAAAATTACCTTATGTTACATAATTTCAAATTTTTATATACAAAATAGCCTTAAATGACTGAAGTTACGCTCGTAAAATATTGGAGTTACACTTTAAAATACCAAAGTTACATAAAAATTTTCTTAAAATTACATAAATCAAAATTAATATATAAAATGGACTACATTAGCATAAAGTTACACCATTAAAGGATGAAGTTACACTCAAAAATGACTAAATTAGTATAAAGTTACACCTTAAAAAGCTAAAGTTACATTCGTAAAAAACTAAAGTTACATAAATTTGTGATACAGTGATAAAAACTTGTTCTAAAATTTCAAAAATTCAAATTAGCCTTAGTTAGTATTAGGTGAGTGTATTAATGCTTCTAATCTCATCGCTCCATCTCTTGTAAAATCTAATGGCTTAGACTAGGACTTATGGACTCACCTAAATAACAGGACTTACCTGAACCTGACTATATATATATATATATATATATATATATATATATATGTATATACAGAGAAAAGATCATGTAAGTCGTCTTAGGAAAGTTGAGTTCATAAGTCCTCTTATAGGCCCTTGAATCTTGGAGATGGATGGCTGAGATTGAAGCTCCCAAAAAATGATTACTAGGCTAATTTTTCACTCTCTCTCATCTTTACTAATTAACCACTAATCCCCATCTTAATTCAATATATAAGATTTTTCACTCAACCACTTCTCTTTCATCCCACATTATTTCATTCCTCCATCTTTCTCTAAAACCCAAAAAAATCAAAAACCCAAAAAAATCAAAAACCCAAAAAATTCAAAACCAAAAATTCAAAAACCCAAAAAATTCAAAAACCTCCCTCACTTTCTTTCATCTCCCACCTCCGGGATTACCGAACTCCGGCCAAATTTAATTTTTTTTTTTCCAGATCTACTTCCTTCCGCCTCGCCTCGCCTCCACCGCACCTGCTCCTCGCCGTGCCTCCTTCTCGCCGCCCTCTCCTACCGCCTCCTCTCTTCTTCTTCTTTTCTCTTTTCTTTTTTTCTTTTTTCAAATTTGCACCCTTCTTTTTAGATCTCGTTTTTTTCTTTTTTTCTTCACTCTTCTCTCCTGCCGTACCTCCACATCCCTTTTTTTTTAATCTATGTTTTTATTTTTTTGATCTCGTTTTTATATTTCAAATTTTTTATGTTTCTTACTTTTTCAAATCTCAAAATCACCAATTTGCTTTTGTGGTTAGTAGTGTTGTTTCACTGAAGTTTCACATAAAATGACTGAAGTTACACTTTTAGTAACTGAAGTTACACATATAATGACTGAAGTTACACATTTATTTACTGAAGTTACACATTTTTTTCACTGAAGTTTTTTTTGTGAATATATGTTTATATTTTTTAGATCTCGTTTTTATTTTTATGTTTGCTTCTGTTTTTTAGATCTCAAAAATCACCATCTTTTTTTTTTTGTTTGTGGTTAGTGGGTTGGTTCACTGAAGTGACACATATAGCGTCTGAAGTTACACATATAATGACTGAAGTTACCCTTTTAATAACTGAAGTTACACATATAATATGACTGAAGTTACACATTCTTTTTTCAAATTTCTTATGTTTTTATTTATTTATTTTAGATCTCGTTATTTTTTAATAACACCCATTTCTAGATCTACTTTTATTTTTTTTAGATTTACTTTTAATTTTTAATTTTCTTTTGTTGATGATACTTGTCTTATTTTCATTTGTCATCTTTTTTGTTTTGTTTTAGTTGATTGATGTTGTTTAATGACTGAAGTTACACCATTTTAGACCAAAATTACACCATTTTGGCTAAAATTACACCATTTTAAACTGAAATTACACCATTTTGGACTGAAGTTACACTAGGAATGACTAAAGTTACACAGTAGTAAGGACTAAAGTTAGCTAAACATGTCTTAAAGTTACACGAATTCAAATTAAAATACACAATCACATTTAGTATAAATGACTGAAGTTACCTAAAAATGACAAAAGTTACCTAAACATGTCTTAAAGTTACACACATATGTCTTAAAATTAAAGTTACACAAATAAGGTTTGAAGATACACTCTTAAAGACTAAAGTTACATTCATAAAAATGTTAAAATCAGATAAATTGTCAAAGTTACAAAAATTGAAATTTATATAGTCGAAATCACATTTTGGGTTAAAGTTACAAAAATAAAGGTTGAAGTTACACTCGTTATGACTGAAGTTACACTCATAAAAAGGCTAAAATCATATAAACTTGTCTTAAAGTTACATAAATTCAAATTTATATAGTTGAAATCACATTTTAGTTTGAAATTACGCAAATAAGGGCTAAAGTTACACTCGTAATGACTGAAGTTACACTCATGAAAAGGCTAAAATCACATAAACTTGTCTTGAAGTTTCATAAATTCAAATTTATGTAGTCGAAAGCACATTTTAGTTTGAAGTCGCATAAATATAGGTTGAAGTTATACTCGTAATGACTGAAATTACACTCATAAAAAGGCAAAAATCACATAAACTTGTGTTGAAGTTTCATAAACTCAAATTATATAGTCGAAATCACATTTTAGTTTGAAGTTACATAAATAGGGGCTAAAGTTACACTCATAAATCTCAGATACTTAAAAGTGCTCAAAAGTGATTAACTAAAGGCTAGAGAGAGAAAGTCAATTAATTAGTACATATGTAATTGATTAGGGTTAAGTGTGCTTTTGTCTCTACAATCTCATCCATCCATGTTCCTCATCCAATGGCTAGGATGAGGACTCATGGACTCAAAAAAAAAAGGGTGGACTCACAAGAACCTATCTTATATATATATAGATAGATAAATAGAATCACATGAGTCCACTTTTTTTTGTGAGTCCCAAAGTCCTAATATAGACCATTAGATCTAAGAAATAAAGGGTTAAGATTAAAACAAAAAAGTAGGGCTCATATAAAACCTCCCAAACCCTAATACTTATCTCAAAACCTACACACTTTTTCCACTCACTTCTCTCTCTTCCTCTCCTCTATTCCTCTTCCTCTCTTCTCTCTACAAATCCCCCACCATGCCGTCTCCCTATGCTCTGCCTACCACGCCCCAAGCCACCACCCAACGACGCCGCCTCTGCCACTACGCCAGTCGCCCTCTACCATCTTTCCTCCAGCCGCCGCATCACCACCACCCGCTGTCCTTTATCCTTTTTCCACCGGCCGCTGAACCATGGCGTCCCTCCTGCCGCCGACCTCGTCCCTCCTGCCGCCACCCATCCCCCTCTCCGTTTTCTATTTTTTTTTCAGGTATGAGGTGAGGAATGTCGTGGTGGTGGTGGGTTAGTGTGGTGGGTGAGGTTGGTGAAGGAAGCATGTGGTGGTGATTTGTTTTTTTTTTTTTCCAGATTTGTGTGGTGGTGGTTGTCCAGTTTGTTTTTCTTTTTTTCATGGTGGTGTCATGGTGGTGCTCCGACAATGGGGTTGTTGTGGTTGAGACTAAAATTACATAATAATATTTTAAAGTTACTCTATAAAATGACTAAAGTTACATATATTCAAACTAAAGTTACATATAATCAAACTAAAGTTACTTCAAATTTGATAAAAGTTACATAAAATTAGACTTAAAGTTACATAAAATGTGATTAAAGTTACATAAAATTGTATAAATTCGAATTTATATATTTAAAACATGACTAAATTTACATATTATTAGATTAAAGTTACTTAAAATTTAATAAAAGTTGCATAAAATTAGAGTTAAAGTTACATAAAATGTAACTATAGTTAAATAAAATGTCACTAAAGTTACATAAAATGGCATAAATACGAATTTATATATTTAAAACATGACTATATTTAAAACATGACTAAAGTTACATAAATTTACATAAAGTTACATAAAATGTAATTTTACAATGAAGTTTATGTAACTTTAGTGTTTTATGAGTGTAATTTTAATCTTTAATAAGTGTAATTTTAACGATTTAAGGCCATTTTGTATGTAAATTTTTAAGTTAGGTAATGTAAATTGATTTTGAATATATTAATAATTTGATTGTAAACAACTTTATGTAACTTTAGTCTAATTTCATGTAACTTTAGTCTAATTTCATGTAACTTTAGTCCAATTTTATGCAACTTTAATCAAATTTCGAGTACCCTTAGTCTAATTTGTCGAATTTAAATAATTTTTAGTCCTTTAAGATGTCTTTAGTCTAATTTTATGTAACTTTGGTCCGATAATATGTCACTTTAGACTGATTTTATGTAACTTTGGTCCGATAATATGTCATTTTATAGAGTAACTTTACTCTAATAACATGTAACTTTAGTCTAAAATACCATAACCCCCCACCGCACCCCACACGACCCCCACCTCCACAACCCCTGCCCCACCCCGCAACCCCACCATAACCCTTGCCCCACCGCCGCAACCCCACAGCCGCAACCCCACAGCTGGTGAGTACACATATATTAGGTGAGTACGTCCCACGAATCTACACCATTAGATCTAACACAAATCAAGGGCTGAGATTAAACCTCAATCAGACTATATAAACTTACAATTTAACCTAGCAGCCTCATAACTCATTATCACTTTCTCTTTCTTCCCCCCTTCTCTCTCTAAATCACCTTCTCAAACAATTTTACGTATACTTTCCAACAATTTAAGTTTAATTATTATTCTCATCAATCTAACCAGTTCTATCAAATCGAGATTGAATTTGCTTAATCGATTTAAACAACTTAATCAAACCTCAATTTCAGATCTGTAACACCCGGAAATATACCCTATTTTTATAGTGAAAATATTTTACGGTTACTTTTCAGCGAAATTTAGTTTTAATCGTAATTTTAAATTTCCGAGTCAAATTTAGAATTTCCGAGTTCGTATTTGGAATTTCCGCGAGATTTCATGTAAAACCCGTCTTGAGCCGTCTTTGACTTTTTCTTGACTTTTCCACTTACTCACCCTACATATTCTCCCTCATAACCCTAACTCCCTCACAACTCAATCTTCTTCTTCCTCACCATAAACACCAAAACCTAGCCTCCATATTCTTCCAAGTTTAGAATCGTCACTACTCATTCATTTCTCGCTCAAATTCACGTAAGTTCGTCTTATTCTTCCCCTCGTATCTTCCTCTATCCGTATCGGTAATAAAATTACTGTCTTTGTCGCTTTTCAATTTATCCGTCTTTCTCAAAGGTGAATTATATTCATCTTTTGTCGTCTTTGTTTAGGTGGAGACTTTCTAGACCCCGACAAAGATTACTATCTAGTGGAAAAGGTAACGGTGAAGGGTTACTCGATATCATTTACGTGTTTTAATGTGTTTTCCATGTTAGAAATCGTATTTAGAATATGATTAGTAATTTTAGGAATTTTGTTGTTGATGATGGTTGTTGTTAGTTGATAATTGATATGAGAATTGATGAATTGTGATGATAGATGATATTTGTGTTATGCCTTAGTGAAATTGTGGAGATTTGTGTGACTCGTACCTGTCCGAATAGGACGCAGGCTGCATCGTGGTGACGCAGGCTGCGTCGTGGTGACGCAGGCTGCGTCGTGGTGACGCTGGCAGCGTCACTCGCTGCCGACAGTAATTTTCCTGCACTGACCCCTTTTCGTAAAATGATCATATCTCCTTCGTTACTTGCTTGTTTTGGGCGTGTGACATCCCGTTGGAACCGTAAGAGGATAAGCTATCACCTCCAATTGGAATTTCTGCATTTGCATGTCTAGAACTCTAGTTATGACCGTTTGAAGTGGACCCTTGTTTTCGTTGGTTTCCAAACAACGTTGTTTTGGAGAGGTATCTATGTTTTTTATTCATTATGCTTCATAAACTTGTTCTAATGCTTATGTATCATGTATTGACTCATGTTTCTCATATTTAAACTTATATGATTCCCTATTCTCATGTTTTGTGACGGTTTTTGGTATGTTCCCACTTTGAGTCGGTTTTTACAAATGATACGGTTTGAGCACTATTTTGTCTTGTGCTTTGTACTCTCATTCCCTTGGCTACCTTCCCGTTCGTAAGGCTGGAATGTCGGAACGGAGAGGTATCCTACTGCGTAAATGCATGTGTTAGTGGGCATACGACGACGTTGTTGGGAGTTGAACGCTATGCGTTGATCGACCCGGCCGTCAAATGTTGTTTACTTGCGAGGTGGTGTTATTTGCATGTAGCGTACCGCTTGTTATGAGGCTTGAGCTCTTTTCCGCCTCTTTCGTGAATTAATCTACCAAATTTGGGGTACTCGGCGTCTTTGTAAGAGCGAGTCTTGGATGCGAAATGTCATCGCATGTCGAATCGGAAAACGTTTATTCCGAGAATCTGGCCAGGTTTACACTAGGACCGTATTATTATCGTCATGCTACCAGGAGGAAATTAGTCTACATATACGAAATGTAGCATCGTGTATGAGTTCAGGGAAATGCTTTATCCCGTGGATGCCTTTTAATCATACTTGCCATGTACACGGTGCTAGTGCGTTCACTTTACCGTTGAGAGATGTCGTTTGTTTTGGTCGGTCGTTCTTGAATGCGTGATTTTATTGACTTAGTTATTCATGGTCATTGTCATGATGTAGGCATCGTCAAGTATGGGTATGTTTGAATGTATGATAATATGATGGAATTATTGTGATCATCGCATGACTTGGCAAGGTTTGTTTGTCGAGTCTCAATCTTATCAAACTTATACCGCTAACGGTAAGATGCAAGTCCTAGTGAGCGTATTCGGTTGCCTAAGAGTGTTTTCCTCGAGTCTTTGTATAACATGATGGATTCGGATTTGTATTCCATATGCTCTTATCATTATATATTGAATTGCCTATCTATTCTTATCGTATTTCACATGTATATCTATATATGCATGCTTATCTTTTGTATTTCCTTTTATGTACGTTTAATGTGATATGGCTGGGAGAACCCGGAGTTACTCCCCACTGACTGTGGCGTTCATGTTTTTCATGGATGAACAGGTTGTTTGCTTGGTTGGCTTTTTGCTTGACATTTTGGGTTCGGGTGTGAGCTTGCGGGCGTTGTCCTTGGATTAAAACACCTCTAGACGATTTTAGCTTGTTTGCTAAACACTTTTACTTGTTAACTTTTTTTGGAGAGACTTCGTCTCTTGATGTAGTATAATTCGTACTTTAGTTGGTAATATTTGACACTCCTCGTATTCTTTCCTTGCATGTATAAAATTTTTCAAAAACTTCATATTTCCGCTATATAATTCACATGCTTGTATGTTTTATATTTCCGTATTCGCGAGGGTTGTCACCATTGGTATCAGAGCTTTATCGCTCCCGACGCACACACGTGAACCATAAACTTAAACTACTTGACCTTGAAATAATAAATGAGAGATGAGTAGACTTAAAGACCTAAGGTGGTAGTCTTTGGTGTACTTGATGTTTGTTAGGTTCTAACTTGTTTGTTGATTGTGTTGAGTGATGTTATGTTTATTTATATCTACCGTCTTAAGGTGGATCATGTGTTACGTAGAAGAAGTATCCTTTACCGAAGATTTGAAGATTTACAAGCCTAATTGATGTGTATTTCTTCCTCATCTGTGAATTCTCTCGTCCTTATTATATTATGCTCTCTTCCTTCTATCTAGGTGCTTCTTTCTCTTCCAACTTGTTTGCCTCTTGGAAATTACTCTTGATAGTTCCTCCATCTTACCATTGGTATCCTTACCTTTTGCTTGTAACATTTTTTGTGGATGCCATACCCATTTGTTTGTGGTATATTATACTTGGTCGGAAGAACTTTGAATTTTGTGGAATATTAGTGTTTGTTAGAATGAATTTGTGATTTGAGGAAAATGGTGTAGATCTAAATTCACCCTATATTGATGATTCGTTGTAACTTTAAGGAAAGGTAGTAAGATAAGTTTGATGATTTTAATGCTTGATGCTTGTCATGACTAATGTGTGGATAGTTCATGATATTTGATGGTGTAAGGTTGAATGAGTTGACCATGACTTCTTAACTCATTAGTAATTTAGTCTTTTGAACTTAGGAGTTTAGTAATATTAGGGTGTCTTGAGGATCATATCTAAATTGGAGCTAGTTGTTCTAAGTGAGAATATTTGGATGATACCTTAAGGTGTAAAATGCTTTTGAGACTAAGTGAATTTTTGTGGATTCTAGTGTATGTGTTAGAGTATACGCTTGGTGAAAAAGTACTTGGCTATAATTCTTGGATTTCAAAATATGATCTTATATCATAGTATCGGAGACTTGGTTGAAGTAGTAAGTCGTCATGATAGATTAAACCATGTTACTTAAGGATTTTGATCATGAGTGAAATCTGATTAGATGAGCTATGGCGGTGATGCCTTAGGATGTTGATGATGACGTTCTATTCGGTGTTCTACCTTGTGGCCGTAGGGGTTGAAAAGAGATTTGTATGGAGAATTCCTTATTGGTTCTTCGGTTTTTTTGAAACCTTTGGGAATGTGTCAAATCATGGAGTTGAGAGAATGTTACTATGCTTGAGTTGCAATTCCACATTTGGGAATCCGTGTGATATGAAAGGATGGATGAATTGGGTTGTACTCGATTTGTCGAATTTTGGCGTACCTTACTTTGATGATTGTGGTACGATGGTCCCTTGTAAGAGACCTTTGTTTGGGATTAGTTGCTTTACTATCACCCTAAGTCTGAAAGGAGAAATTTGTGGATTAAACCTTAAACCTTTACTTGTGCCATCATTCCTTTTCATTTCCATTCTTGAATGTTTTTGTCAAGATTGATCTTTAAGAAATCACAAGCTCGTATCTTCTTTCTTACTCAGATAGCTTCATAACTCTACTATTTGCTTTGTCTCTTTCTTGACCTCGTTATTTTCAGCGCTCCTCTCTTGTAATCTCGTGCCTTATTTATTCTTGTGTTCTCCTTGAGATTCCTTATCGTTTCCTATCTCGTTGCCGCTTCATCTTTTCCTTAGTGGATTGGATATTCCGTTTGTAAGGTTCAGAGAATAATTGTAATGTATTGTGGGATTCTTTAGTTAGAATATGTGTATTTGGATTTAGCGAATTTCATGTTGTATTTGATCATGAGAAATAGGACTTAAGCTCTAGGATGAATCCTAATAGTGATAATGTATCCTATCTTGATGGTTTTAGATTTGGGGCTTGGTATTGTAGTGCTATTTTCAGAATTGAGTTGATCATGATAATAGTTCGTTGTTGTTGGGTATTTTAACGGTTGCTTGGTATGTCATTTGGGAATTGGATGTCTCTAATTGGTGGATTCTAAAAGAGACTTTGCTTTAGGGAAATTGAGCCGGTACCCAAAGTTTGAGGAGTATTGTCATAAATGAAAATCGATTCATATTGAGTTTTAGATGAGCTATATGATTTGAATGGCGGTCTTATTGCCAAGTAATTGGCCATTTGTGGTTTGGAATTAGTAATTCTCTTTTATTCTTTCGGAATCATAGTTCGAGTTTGAGAAATGTTCGTTGCAAGCTTTGGATAATGAATGCTCGGTTGTTATGGATTATAGAGTTAGAATAGTGAACCCATTTATCTTGAGGATTAGTAACCACCGTAGTTTGCTAATGTGACTATTTATATTTGACGCTTCGAGCGTAGTAATGATCGAATTAAGGATGTTATGGCGTATTTAAGAATCCTTATAACCGATAATGGATTGTGGGTTTTCCGTTGTCGTGAGACTTAAGATGAGATTTCTTTGGTTAGTGGTCTCGGATAGAGTTTGATGAATCTAAGGATTTTTATAGTACGTTAAAGGACCTCTCCTGCAGATTGCAATCTATGGACCCTAGACGATGCTAATTACGTTTGAATGGTTATGTTGATGACTTGAGGTCTCGTGATTATGGAATATTTCAGTAGAAATCTAATGGTTGAAAATGTTGAGGTGTAACTTGGGTAAATTACATCCTCTTAAGGATTAGAGTATTAGTAGAGTTAGTACTATCGAATTCTTGTAGATCTTCCTGCCAATTTTATTGTCATCTTCCTATCCCTACGAATTCGATTTGTTTTGTTTTTGCGTGTTTTGTATACATTTTCATACACTGAATTGTGTTTTTGATGCTCGAGTCGCTCTATGTACGTGTAATGTGTTCTTATTTTGATTTTATCTTTGAGAAAACCTTCGAATTTTCATATTGTATTTCTAAATTAACTTTTCAAAGAAGTCTAAAGATGGATTTTGTACTCTCTTTTTGGAGAAAATGGATTTCTTTTGCTTTTATATTTGGATTTTGCGTTTGGTTGGATGTTTGCACTTGTTATTGGAGTCGTCTGATAACTAATCCCACACTTACTAACGTTTGTTTTGAATTTCGATTTCACTATTTCGACTTTAATTTGATTTGGACAATTTGAGTTCTCGTTCGCGACGGGCACTCTTAAGATCCGTAAGTAAAGTTTCACACTTATGAAAATTCTCCTTAAAACATTTTTGAGATGAACCTCGTTTCATAAATGTTTCCCTTGTAAAAGCTTTCGTGTTAATTTTGAAAATCGATTCTTGTCCTTGATACTTTTGTTTTCTACTCTCAAGTTTCGAGGACGAAACTTTTTAAAAGGTGGGGTGATTGTAACACCCGGAAATGTACCCTATTTTTATAGTGAAAGTATTTTACGGTTACTTTTCAGCGAAATTTAGTTTTAATCGTAATTTTAATTTTCCGAGTCAAATTTAGAATTTCCGAGTTCGTATTTGGAATTTCCACGAGATTTCATGTAAAACCCGTCTTGAGCCGTCTTTGACTTTTTCTTGACTTTTCCACTTACTCACCCTACATATACTCCCTCATAACCCTAACTCCCTCACAACTCAATCTTCTTCTTCCTCACCATAACACCAAAACCTAGCCTCCATATTCTTCCAAGTTTAGAATCGTCACTACTCATCCATTTCTCGCTCAAATTCACGTAAGTTCGTCTTATTCTTCCCCTCTTAGCTTCCTCTATCCGTATTGGTAATAAAATTACCGTCTTTCTCACTTTTTAAATTATCAGTCTTTCTCAAGGTGAATGATATTCATCTTCTATTATCTAATTGTATGTAGGTGGAGACTAGGAAGGTTTAGAAACCGTTTAAAGACGCGAAAAGGTAACGGTGAAGGGTTACTCGATATCATTTACGTGTTTTAATGTGTTTTCCATGTTAGAAATCGTATTTAGAATATGATTAGTAATTTTAGGAATTTTGTAGTTGATGATGGTTGTTGTTAGTTGATAATTGATATGAGAATTGATGAATTGTAATGATAGATGATATTTGTGTTATGCCTTAGTGAAATTGTGGAGATTTGTGTGACTCGTACCTGTCCGAATAGGACGCAGGCTGCATCGTGGTGACGCAGGCTGCGTTACTCGCTGCCAACTGCAATTTTCCTGCACTGACCCCTTTTCATAAAATGATCATATCTCCTTCGTTACTGGCTTGTTTTGGGCTTGTGACATCCCGTTGGAACCATAAGAGGATAAGCTATCACCCTCAATTGGAATTTCTGCATTTGCATGTCTAGAACTCTAGTTATGACCGTTTGAAGTGGACCCTTGTTTTCGTTGGTTTCCAAACAACGTTGTTTTGGAGAGGTGATCTATGTTTTTATTCATTATGCTTCATAAACTTGTTCAAATGCT
>JAIUZE010023680.1:0-26007 GCA_022085475.1 Heliosperma pusillum | reverse complement strand
GATGGTTACGGATTGTACTTCATATGCTCTTATCATTATATATTGAATTGCCTATCTATTCTTATCGTATTTCACATGTATATCTATATATGCATGCTTCGACTTTTGTATTTCCCTTTATGTACGTTTAATGTGATATGGCTGGGAGAACCCGGAGTTACTCCCCACTGACTGTGGCGTTCATGTTTTTCATGGATGAACAGGTTGCTTGCTTGGTTGGCTTTTTGCTTGACATTTTGGGTTCGGGTGTGAGCTAGCGGGCGTTCTCCCTGGATTAAAACACCTCTAGACGATTTTAGCTTGTTTGCTAAACACTTTTACTTGTTAACTTTTTTTGGAGAGACTTCGTCTCTTGATGTAGTATAATTCGTACTTTAGTTGGTAATATTTGACACTCCTCGTATTCTTTCCTTGCATGTATAAAAGTTTTCAAAAAGTTCATATTTCCGCTATATAATTCACATGCTTGTATGTTTTATATTTCCGCATTCGCGAGGGTTGTCACAAGATCTTTCAATTGAGATCGCATCTTTCAATCGCACATCTTCAATCGATTTCCAGGTTAGTTCTAAGTCGTCTAGTTACTTTCAAATTCTTATTCAATTAAAGAAATTCGATTTTGTTATTGAATTTTGGTTTGTATAATTAGTGTTCATATTGTTAATATTGTTGATTTTTCAGATTATTAATGTCAGTTATTTGTTTTTTTCATATTAATTCCGAAATAATCAAGGTTATGAAATGGTGAGACTAACAATTTTTCATATTTTTGTGCTTTATTAGATTGCGATTGAGAGATCTTATGATGTGCGATTTTATGAATTATTTCGTGTTATAACATCAATTTTATAATATTTACTTTCTATTATATGTGTTCTTAGTGTTTGTCAATAAATTAGGGTTCTAAAATTCATAGCTGGACTTGTTTTCATAAAAATTAGGGGTAGAATGACGATTAAATTATCTCCCGTAAAATACTCAACATATATTACAGTAATTGCGTTACAGTAACATTATTACTGCATGACATAAATGAATAAGCATTGAATGTTAATGTAATAGTGTTACAGTAACAAGAGTACTTCATTGCAGTAACAATATTATTCTATATAAGTCGTCAACATTATTCTTTATGTCGATCAATTTAGAAAGGATTTAGATCATTCTTTATGGAGATTGTGTGTTTCGTTTGACTTTATTTCGGTAATGATTATAATCGTGTTACAGTTTAATGTGATACAGTAGCAGTTTAATATGTTACATTAACAGTTTTAATGTGTTATGTTCATGGAAACTTGCTGGCCTTGTGTTACAATAATGCATGAAGAATTTGTTGGCGTTACATAACATTGATTTCCTGTACAGTGGTGATAATTTTGATGGCGTAATATAGCATTATTTTTGTTTGAGAAACCATAAATAGATGACATCATAAACTATTATAATATACTGGTTAAAATTTTTTCAAAGAGTCGTAGTCATTTTATGAGAATAATAGGAGGACAAGAACCTTATCATTATTCATTTCATTTAAAAGTTCAAGAAGTTCGTTTAAAGGCTATTAGCTTAAATGAGAGAGCGATGTGCAAACCTTGCACATAGGTATGGGTTCAAATCACATATAGCCTATTTATTTTAATATCGTATTGTAAACCTTTTAGGTGGCCATATAACCTAACATGACTTATTGTGTGGTCCACAACACTTTGTTAGTTTAATTTATCAGAGAATGTTATGCATTTCTCTTTATTTATTTTTTTGGTAGCTGTTAATGACTTATTGTAACGGTGATAGTGTAATATCATTTACTCATTAAAGTAACAATGTTACAGTAACGAGGATACTGTAACATCATTGATTCGTCAAAGTAACACGGAAACAATTGAAATAGGTTCTAATTCTAATTAATTTCATCAACAAAAGGCAAGTGAATACAGATTCGTTCAGGCGCTTCTATTATGCTAAAATGTTTGGCAACACATCACAACAATGTGAAAAGTCTACCTTAAGTATACATCATAATCACACATCAAATACGAAAACAATGTTAACAATATCAATTAGCATTTCAACTTCAATAACGTTGCCTTCTTCATGCTTATCTTCACGACTAATTAGTTAGTGTCGTCCTCTTTTTTGTATATACAGTTTCCTTGCATGCCTTTTTTGTATTGGTTGATCTTTTCAAATCTTCTTGTTCAAATTTGCTGACATTCAAAACAAACATTCAACCATTAATAACTAAACATATGCGAAAGATGTGGTCCATCACTAGTGATGCAATCAAATTTAATTGGAAAAAACACACAACATCAAATATACAATGTTGTAACAGTATTTCAAGTTCATCTTAATCATACATTAATAATGTTATTGTAACGCTATTACAGTAACATTTGTCGAGTATGTTACGAAAGCTAATCATCACTTTTACCCCAGTTTTCACGAAAATAAATATTGGTATGAATGTCACACTGTCATAACCCTAACTTTTCGCACAAACACTGCAATCGACAAAAAAAAAAGACATGAACACATACAAATCTAACATAGTTTTTTGGCGAAAAATCAATTACTCAGTTTGAGTAATTGACTTATTGTGTGGTCCACACCATTTTGTTAGTTTAGTTTATTAAAGAATGTAGTGCATTCATCTTTTTTTTTATTTTTTGTAGTTGTTGATGATGATTTGTGACAGTAGTACTGTAACGTCATTACTCATTAAAGTAATAATGTTACAATAACGAGATTACCGTAACATCATTGATTCATCAAAGTTACGGAAACAATATTAAACATTCTAATTCATCTAATTCATTTCATCAACAAACGACAAGTAAATATAAATTCGTTCAGGTGCTTCTGATATGCTAAAATGTTTGACAATAACACATCACAATAACGTGAGAAATTTTTCAACAAATATACATCATAATCACGCATCAAAATCTGACAACAATGTTAACATTTTCAACTAGCATTTCAACTTCAAAAATGATGCCTCACGTAGACCACACATAATTTCAATAATCGTTTACATCATAGAATTAAATTTAATAAAAAAAACATTCCGATCCAGTTTACAATAACCGTCCAACAATACTATTGTTTGTTTACAGTAATACTACTACTTTTACACAAATAAAGAGTCCCAAAAATTTACATCATTAATAAACATCAAGTGTTTTTTTCCTTCAACTCAACATTTGTTTCAATGACAAGTTGCTTCTCCATCAATATGTACCAAATCTTAAATTTATCCCTTAGGACAAACAACTACTGCATCTCACATTTTAAGCAACATATTAATAATGTAACATAGATACAAAACTGAGTTATCGTAATAATATAGCGTTGACAGATATTGTAAAAAAAAATGGTTATTCACCTTTAAAAGAAAATTCTTTTATTTGGCAAAAACTGATCATGAAGAGTTCAATACTGTGACAACCCTCGCGAATGCGGAAATATAAAACATACAAGCATGTGAAATAATATGCGGAATTACGGTATTTTAAAAACCTTTAAACATGCAAGATATATATAACACGAGGAGTGTCAAAATATTACAAACTAAGTGCGGAAAATAACAAAGAGACGGGGTCTCTTAAAATGTTAGCAAAGAACAAGTGTTTAGCAAAACTAGCTAAATCGTCTAGAGGTGAAACTTCCAGGGACAACGCCCGCTAGCTCACACCCGAACCCAAAATATCATATCCAAAAAGTCATCCAAAGCAAGCAACCTGTTCATTCATGAAAAACATGAACGCCACAGTCAGTGGAAAGTAACTCCGGGTTCTCCCAGCCATATCACCTTAAACGAACATATAAGGAAATACAAAAGTAAAATCATGCATATATAGATATCCATGTGAGTTACGATAAGAATAGATATGCAATACGAGATATAATGATAAGTTCATATGGAAATTAAATCCGAAATCATCATGTTATTCAAAGACTCGGGGAAGACACTCTTAGGCAACCGAATACGCTCACTAGGGCTTACATCTCACCGTTAGCGGTATAAGTTTGATAAGATGGAGACTCGACAAACAAACCATGCCAAGTCATGTGATTACCATGAATAAATCCACCATGTTATCATCCATTCACATAACCCAATACATAGACGGTGCCTAATCATGCAATGACCATGAATAATATCATGAAATCACGCATTCAAGAACGACGACACAAAGACGACATCTCTCACGGTAAATGAAACGCACTAGCACCGTGTACATGGCAAGTATGATTAAAAGGCATCCACGGGATAAAGAATTTCCCTGAACTCATACACGATGCTACATTTTGTATATGTAGACTAATGCATCCTGGTAGCACGCGATAATAAATAATCCGGTCCTAGTCTAAAACCTGGCCAGGATGCGCCAATATAAGTGTTCCGATTCGACAGCGATTTTAAGGTTTCGCATCCAAGACTCGGTCAATCAAATAGACGCCGAGTACCCCAAATTCGGTAGATCAATTCACGAAAGAGGCGGAAAAGAGCTCAAGCCTCATAACAAGCGGTACGCTACATGCAAATAACACCACCTCGCAAGTACACAACATTTGACGGCCGGGTCGATCAACGCAAGCGTTCAACTCCCAACAACGTCGTCGTATGCCCACTAACACATGCATTTAAGCAGTAGGATACCTCTCCGTTCCGACATTCCAGCCTTACGAACGGGAAGGTAGCCAAGGGAATGAGAATACAAAGCACAAGACAAATAGTGCTCAAACCGTAACATTTGTAAAAACCGACTCAAAGTGGGACATAGCAAAAACCGTCACAAAACATGTGATACAAGCGAAAGAAATATCATATATTCAACACATTCATATTATAAGTCACTACGTAAAATTATACGTTAAATGAACGATCGGAATTATTATAAATGAAAACCGTAAACAAAAATCACAAAGAACTCCAGCAGGTGCCAGCCGGTCAGTCTGACCGGCTGCCGGTCTACCGGCTCAGGCCAAGAGTCAAAACGAAAATCACATTGAAACATCAGTGTGTCCCAGCCGGGCAGGCTGACCGGCTGCCGGTCAACCGGCTGGGACCATAAGGTCACATGAAAACAAAGAGGAAAGAAAGGTGTCTCAGCCGGTGGTCTGACCGGCTGCCGGTCGACCGGCTGAGCCCAACCTCATAAGCCAAAATCACGTAAAATTCCAATAATATACAGCAGGTGCCCCAGCCGGTGGTTTGACCGGCTGCCGGTCGACCGGCTGGGGTCTCAAGTACACGAAAATCCCATTTTTACTAAGGATCAAATTTCAATTATCATCCAATATTATCATAAATCATCAAAACTCATATGAATTCTCAACATACAACATATATCATCATCAACACAAATACCAAGCTCACTAACCATATTCTAGATACGATTTCTAGCATAGATAACATGTAAAATCACGTAAATGATACCGAGTAACCCTTCACCGTTACCTTTTCGCGTCTTTAAACGGTTACTAAGCTTTCCTAGTCTCCACCTACATACAATTAGATAATAAAAGATGAATATTATTCACCTAGAGAAAGACGGATAATTTAAAAAGCGAGAAAGACGGTAATTTTATTACCAATACGGATAGAGGAAGATGAGAGGGGAATAAGACGAACTTACGTGAATTTGAGCGAGAATTGAAGGCGTAGCGATGATTCTAAGTTTGAGCAAGTATGGAGGCTAGGGTTTTGGTGTTTACTAGAGAGGGAGAAGAAGATGATGAATGAGGGTGAGTTAGGGTTAAGGGGGAGTATATGTAGGGTGAGTCGGAAAAGTCAACGAAAGTCAAAGACGGCTCAAAAGTCAAGAAAAATCAAAGACGACATAAAAGTCAAGAAAAGTCAAAGACGACTTAAAAGTCAAGAAAAGTCAAACTCGCCTTAAGACGGGATTCTCATGGAATCTCGCGGAAATTCCAAATACGAACTCGGAAATTGTAAATTCGACTCGAAACATTAAATTCTAAATTAAAACTTAAATTTGCTGAAAAGATTTCGTAAAATATTTCTACTAGAAAAATAGGGTACATTTCCGGGTGTTACAATCACCCCTCCTTTTAAAAAGTTTCGTCCTCGAAACTTGAGAGTAGAAAAGAAAAGTTATAAGGACCAATTCGTTTTCTCCAATTTGGTATTCAAAACATTTTCAAGGAAATGTATTTCAAAAGCATGACATTTTCCAAAAAGGTATAGGAAAAGTTTTCGAAAGTAACTCTCTTTTTCTGTGGAACGAAATTGTTCTTGTCGTGCACACAAGAACACCAGCATTCCAAAGTAAAGACAAGATTAAAATTAAATCATACGTTGATAAGTGCAGAACCAATCATTAGACGTCTCCAATAACAAGTTCTAGCATCCAACCAAACGCAAAATCCAGTATAAGAGCAACCTAAATCCATTTTCGAAAAATGAAAGTAGAAATTTCATTTCTAAAACTCTTTTAAAAGGATAAATGTGAAATCAATCGTGAAAATTTGAAAATTTTCTAAATTCGTACACTCAAGACAACCAAACATTTCACACACATAAAAGTAATTTGAACATCAAACTCACAATCATGGTAATAAAAGATAAACACAACGAGTAAAAAGAAACAAGAAGGCTTATCGAAACGAGTAATAGCGGAAAGAAGGACAATGTCCAAAGAATAACAAATTGAATAAGCGTCAATTTGAAAGGCAAAGGGAGAAATGAACGACAAAGCAATTGCTCAAAAGGGGAAGAAAGCCTAAGAACCAAACACTCCACTCAAATACAAAAGTCATCATAGTCAATTTCTCGGGCATTTTCGCCAAACCCAAATTATAGCCACATCATTCTAAGGGCTTATCCAATTAACATCACAAACATCGTTAATAAGCTAGTCCTCAAAAGAATGTAACTCATCTCGGTCATACCTTAACCGCTTTCAATCATTAGATTCTACAAAATCCTTAACAATCATCAGGTCAAACTACGAACCCGAATATCTAGTATCCAACTAGCATTAACTAAGGTCTATCGACAAGGGAAAATCCACAATTAAATAATCCACATGAAAGATTCCTAAATGTATTCGAACATCCCTAGTCCAGTCAATTATTACACTCGAATCCACAAGCCTAAATAATTATATCTAGAAAAGCATAATTACCACCAATCATAAGATGAATGGGCTCACCATTCCAATTCTTCGATTCAAAGTACTTCAAGGCTTAATATCCTAAACTTAAAGAAATTTCTCTTCTACAAACCATCAAAACCTCAAGAGAGATCAATTACAAATTCCAAGTCCTATATGGCCAAGGACATGGCGATGATACAACTATTCAAATCATCCAGCTCAACTATAAATCAAGATGAATCGATCTTCTCTTATGAAAATATTCCTCAAAATATGGTGACCAGTCTTAATTACCAAAGCAAAGTCTCTTTTAGAATCCAACATTTACGGACATTTAATCCCCAAATGGTCTCCAAGGTAACTATTCCAATATCTCGAAACAACGAACTATTATCATGATCCACTCAATTCTCAAAACAACACTACAATACCAAACTCCGAATCTAACATCACCAAGAGAGGATACATTATCACTATTAGGATTCATCCTAGAGCTTAAGTCTTATTTCTCATGATCAAATACAACCTGAACTTTGCTCAATCCAAAGACACATCTTCTAACTAAAGAATTCCAAAATACATTACTCTTACTCTCTGAGCCTTACAAACGGAATATCCAATCCACTAAGGAAAAGATGAAGCGGCAACGAGATAGGAAACGATAAGAAATCTCAAGGAGAACACGAGAATAAAATCAGGCACGAGATTAAAAGAGAGGAACGCTAAAGATAACGAGGTCAAGGAAGAGACAAAGCAGATAGTAGAGTTATGAAGCTATCCGAGTAAGAAAGAAGGTACGAGTTTGCAATTTCTTAAAGATCAATCTTGACAAAAACATTCAAGAATGGAAATGAAAAGGAATGATGGCACGAGTAAAGGTTTAAGGTTTAATCCACAAAATTTCTCCTTTCAGGTTTAGGGTGATAGTAAAACAACTCATCCTAAACAAAGGCCTCTTACAAGGGACCATCGTACCACAATCATCAAAGTAAGGTACACCTAGATTTAACAAATCGATTACAACCCAATTCATCCGCCCTTTCATATAACACGGATTCTTAATTGCGGAACTGCAACTCAAGCATAATAACATTCTCTCAACTCCAAAATTTGACACATTCCCAAAGGTTTCAAAACCGAATGACTAACAAGGACTTCTTCATATAAATCTCTTTTCAACTCTTATGGCCAATAAGGTAAAACACCATACAAAACGTCATCATCAATATCATATAGCCCACGAGTTCATTATTAACAAAGTACGACCACAAGTCAAACATCATCATTAACGTCCCAAGGTATTTCCATCATAGCTCACATCATCGAACCTCGCTCATATCTATAATCCTCAAGTAATATGGTTCAACTTACAATGAAACCTTACTACTTCAAACGAGTCCCTGATGCCATAAGATAAGATCATATCTTTAAATCCAAGAACTATAGCCAAATGCTTTTCCACCAAGCCTATACTCACAAACACACCATAGGAAACCACAAGACGTCACTTAATCTCAAAAGCATTTCGCACCTCAAGATATCATTCAAAACTTCTTATTTACACCAATTAGTCATATCATAAGCATGGTCTTCAAAACAATACTAAACTTCTAAGTCCAAAAGACTAAATTACTAATGAGTTAAGAAATCCTAGCCAACTCATTCGACCTTACACCATCGAATATCATGAACTATTTACACATTAGTCATGGCAAGTATCAAGCATTAAAATCATCAAACGTATCTTACTATCTTTCCTTAGAGTTACAACCAATCATCAATATAGGGTGAATTAAGATATACCCCATTTTCCTCAAATAACAAATTCATTCTAGCAAACACTAATATTCCACAAAATTCAAAGTTCTTCCGACCAAGTATAATATACCACAAACAAATGGGTATGGCATCCACAAAAATGTTACAAGAGGAAGGTAAGGATACCAATGGTAAGATGGAGGAAACTATCAAGAGTAACTTCCAAGGGGAAAAGAAGTTAGATGATAAAGTAGCACTTAGATAGAAAGGGAAGAGCATGATACATTAAAGACGAGAGAAAACATCGATGAGGAAGAAATACACTTCAATTAGGCTTGTCAATCTAGGTCAATCTTCGGTAGAGGATACTTTTTCTAGGTAACACATGATCCACCTTAAGACGGTAGATACAAACAAACATAACATCACTCAACACAATCAACAAACAAGTTAGAACTTAACAAACATCAAGTACACCAAGACTACCAAGTAAAGTCCTTAATTTCTACCCATCTCTCATTTATTATTTCAAGGTCAAGTAGTTTAAGTTAGGGTTCACGTGTGTGCGTCGGGAGCGATAAAGCTCTGATACCAACTGTGACAACCCTCGCGAATGCGGAAATATAAAACAAACAAGCATGTGAAATATATAGCGGAAGTGTGAAATTTTAAAAACTTTTATACATGCACGTTAAATAAAACGAGGAGTGTCAAAATATTACAAACTAAGTGCGGAAAATAACAAAGAGACGGGGTCTCTTAAAAAGTTAGCAAAGAACAAGTGTTTAGCAAAACTAGCTAAATCGTCTAGAGGTGAAACTTCCAGGGACAACGCCCGCTAGCTCACACCCGAACCCCAAAACATCATATCCAAAAAGTCATCCAAGCAAGCAACCTGTTCATTCATGAAAAACATGAACGCCACAATCAGTGGGGAGTAACTCCGGGTTCTCCCAGCCATATCACCTTAAACGAACATATAAGGAAATACAAAAGTAAAATCATGCATATATAGATATCCATGTGAGTTACGATAAGAATAGATATGCAATACGAGATATAATGATAAGTTCATATGGAAATCAAATCCGAAATCATCATGTTATTCAAAGACTCGGGGAAGACACTCTTAGGCAACCGAATACGCTCACTAGGGCTTACATCTCACCGTTAGCGGTATAAGTTTGATAAGATGGAGACTCGACAAACAAACCATGCCAAGTCATGTGATTACCATGAATAAATCCACCATGTTATCATCCATTCACATAACCCCATACATAGACGGTGCCCAATCATTCAATGACCATGAATAATATCATGAAATCACGCATTCAAGAACGACGACACAAAGACGACAACTCTCACGGTAAATGAAACGCACTAGCATCGTGTACATGGCAAGTATGATTAACAGGCATCCACGGGATAAAGCATTTCCCTGAACTCCTACACGATGCTACATTTCGTATATGTAGACTAATTTCCTCCTGGTAGCACGACGATAATAAATCATCCGGTCCTAGTCTAAACTGGCCAGGATCTAGGAAGCGTATAACGTGTTCCGATTAGACATACGATTAAAGCGTTTCCATTACCAAGACTCGGTCTTTACAACTATATATTGCCGAGTACCCAAATTCGGTAGTTAGAATTCAATTCACGAAAGAGGCAGAAAAGAGCACAAGCCTCATAACAAGCGGTACGCTACATGCAAAATAACACCACCTCGCAAGTACACAACATTTGACGGCCGGGTCGATCAACGCAATGCGTTCAACTCCCAACAACGTCGTCGTATGCCCACTAACACATGCATTTAAGCAGTAGGATACCTCTCCGTTCCGACATTCCAGCCTTACGAACGGGAAGGTAGCCAAGGGAATGAGAATACAAAGCACAAGACAAAATAGTGCTCAAACCATATCATTTGTAAAAACCGACTCAAAGTGGGACATAGCAAAAACCGTCACAAAACATGTGATACAAGCGAAAGAAATATCATATATTCAACACATTCATATTATAAGTCACTACGTAAAATTATACGTTAAATGAACGATCGGAATTATTATAAATGAAAACCGTAAACAAAAATCACAAAGAACTCCAGCAGGTGCCAGCCGGTCAGTCTGACCGGCTGCCGGTCCACCGGCTCAGGCCAAGAGTCAATACGAAAATCACATTGAAACATCAGTGTGTCCCAGCCGGGCAGGCTGACCGGCTGCCGGTCAACCGGCTGGGACCATAAGGTCACATGAAAACAAAGAGGAAAGAAAGGTGTCTCAGCCGGTGGTCTGACCGGCTGCCGGTCGACCGGCTGAGCCCAACCTCATAAGCCAAAATCACGTAAAATTCCAATAATATACAGCAGGTGCCCCAGCCGGTGGTCTGACCGGCTGCCGGTCGACCGGCTGGGGTCTCAAGTACACGAAAATCCCATTTTTACTAAGGATCAAATTTCAATTATCATCCAATATTATCATAAATCATCAAAACTCATATGAATTCTCAACATACAACATATATCATCATCAACACAAATACCAAGCTCACTAACCATATTCTAAATACGATTTCTAGCATAGATAACATGTAAAATCACGTAAATGATACCGAGTAACCCTTCACCGTTACCTTTTCGCGTCTTTAAACGGTTACTAAGCTTTCCTAGTCTCCACCTACATACAATTAGATAATAAAAGATGAATATTATTCACCTAGAGAAAGACGGATAATTTAAAAAGCGAGAAAGACGGTAATTTTATTACCAATACGGATAGAGGAAGATGAGAGGGGAAGAATAAGACGAACTTACGTGAATTTGAGCGAGAATTGAAGGCGTAGCGATGATTCTAAGTTTGAGCAAGTATGGAGGCTAGGGTTTTGGTGTTTACTAGAGAGGGAGAAGAAGATGATGAATGAGGGTGAGTTAGGGTTAAGGGGGAGTATATGTAGGGTGAGTCGGAAAAGTCAACGAAAGTCAAAGACGGTTCAAAAGCCAAAAGTCAAGAAAAGTCAAAGACGACTTAAAAGTCAAGAAAAGTCAAAGACGACTTAAAAGTCAAGAAAAGTCAAACTCGCCTTAAGACGGGATTCTCATGGAATCTCGCGGAAATTCCAAATACGAACTCGGAAATTGTAAATTCGACTCGAAACTTTAAATTCTAAATTAAAACTTAAATTTGGTGAAAAGATTTCGTAAAATATTTCTACTAGAAAAATAGGGTACATTTCCGGGTGTTACATCAGGTATGTCTCTCTACGTTATGGCTAGCAAGCTTAATTATATTACGCATATCTAATGGATCATAAAGAACCCACGAAGTCCTCAGGTCTTGGTAGACTTAGGGTATACTTTGACTGTCGCCTTGTCCAAACATCAGTTATAGTGAGGACTCTGTACATAAAACCCAGCAAACACCCAATGATGATAGGATAAAATATGATATCAAATAGATAGCGTCAAATAATGGACTTTATTTTTTGACGTAGTTAGTGAACTATTGTAATTTAATATTTTATTTGAGGTTTTAAATGATTTTATTTTAAATTAATTTGAAAAGTTTTTCGACGTATAAACATTTTAGTGATTTAATTTTTAATAATTTTGTTTTAGCTCATTTTCAAATTGATTTTTTATTTTTTTTAATTATCGTTTTATGTTTTTTTAATTTTAAACGAAGTTTTAAACTCGATTTGTGACTCAATTTTAAGCTTGCTTTTCAACTCGTTTTGGGTTCAATTTTCGATGCATTTTTGAACCTCGTCTCATCCATAACCATGCACCTATTCCAATTTACAATCACATCTAAGCCCAAACAAACCCTCCATTTGCGAAGCTCGAAACAGCCCCAACCCGTATTGACTAGCCCGATTCCTCATGCTCCTCCTTAATCTTGGAATAGACTAAGATATCATCAATAGATTAGAGCTAATCATGGACCGGTTCGATCGGGTCGGGTTTGGGGCCTAAATTTTCAGCCCAAGCCCGGTAATTTCGGGCTATAGCGGGCTTTTCGGGCCTAAGAAATTTATCTAATAAGAACCGTCGATTTATCATTATAAAGCTACATCAAATAATCAATTGACACAATGAAGTAAGTAAAGTACTTCATTACCAAATTAGCAAAGTAGATCATATTGAAAGTTAATGGAAGATGAAAGCAGAATTGTGGAGTAGCTACTACTTGTATTTAATAACAAGGTATGAAAAACAGTACAATCTTCTATGTTAAAAAAATAGTACATGGATTTTAAAGAAGGCATTTTTTTCACGAGTGTTAGCGTGTTGCATGGAGATCGTTTTAGTATTGTCGGTCATTTTCCTGTACAGTACTATATACGTAATGAATGTTCTATAACATTTTAATTTACACAAATTTTACCTTTGGTTTAGGTAAAATTGTTTTAATTTGGGTACTGCAAGCTAAATTGTTCCGTAATCTATTGTTTTTCATGCCGGGCCGGGCTGAAAACGGGCCTAGAGCTCGGCCCATGTCATCCCTAAATTTATATCGGGCCTTCTTTAGACCTGGCCACGTGCTGCTTTGGGCCAAACCTGGAGCCCAAGCCCGGGAAAAATCGGGTCGGGCTGAACCGTTGGAATTGGGCCATTTGATCTGCTCTACAATAGATACCACCAAAAACTTGTCCAAATATGCATTAAAGACACGGTTCATCAGGTTTATAAACACATTAGGTGCATTTGAACCTAAAAGGCATGACAACAAATCAATCTTCAAATCAACCTAAACTTGTCCAAGTATTCCCATACCTAGTATGAAAAGCTGTCTTTAGAACATCACCCTCCTTAATCCGCAACTGATGGCCCCGATCTTAAATCAGTCCTTGAGAACAATGTCGCTCCACTCAGCAGATTGAACAAACCATTTATCCTTGGCAAAAGGTACTTAATCTTCGCCGTAAAATGGTTCAGCTCCCGATAATGTATTCACCGTCTCATGCTGTCATACTTCTTCTTCACAAATAGCACCGGTGTGCCCCATGGAGACACACTCGGCCTAATATATCGCATATCCAAAATCTCAGTCAACTACTTCTTCAGCTCCTATGACTTCCTCGGTCCCATACGGTAAGGTGCCTTCGAAATAGACGTCGTTCCCAGCTTCAGTTCAACCCCTAAATCTACATCCCTCTTCGGTGGTAATCCCGAATCTCTTCCGAAAACACATCATGAAACTCCCCCACAACAAGTATATCCACCAATTTAAGATCCTCTACCCAAGTATCCCACACATGACACAAGATTAAAGGACATCCTTTCCTTAAACACGACTTAAGGGTCATAGTTGTTATAAGTTTGACTTTAGGTTTTACCACTAAGCCGCGATAAGACACTCTAACCCCTTTTACACCCTTTAACGAATCCTTTTTCTGATTACAATCAATGGCGGCTTTGTACTTTCCGAACCATTCCAACCCCATTATTACCTAAAAACCATATAAAGGAAATTCAAACAAATCGACCGTAAAATTGACACCAATGTTGCAGTTGTTGTTGTTGTCGTAACTTCACTGACTAACCCAGGTGCTGGTGTTACGGATACTAGCCGCACTTTGCGCTGGTCCACAAATGTAGCTCCCCTGACTCGCACTTGGTGTCCTAATGCTGCCGCCACCACTGACATAAGACACCTTCTTATGACCGATTCTTCCTTAGTTGAAGCATTATATGCAAATAGAGCTGAACATTTCCTAAATGAACCACCGCTGCACCTTGACCGTTCCCCGAAGCTCAATCCTCACAAATACGACATTGATTGAACAAAACAACCTTTATAGTTGTCAACACTGTTCAGTATTCGTTGTTTTTCTTCTCCATTCTTCTTCTCTTTAGGTAAACTTCATGCTCAACCTAGTCTTCGAAATGGCCTAATAAATCAATCCAAACACACATTAGAAATCCTACCTCCCACACTAATGCAAATGAAATGAACTAATCTACAATGAAACTCAACCTCTAAGGAAGGAGATTATTTACAAGTGGTGGTTTCTCAAGGACTTTTCCAAACTTATGAGCTTCTTCTTTTTATTGGAGAGGGGTACAGAATGATTGAAGGACAAGTTGTCCATAACCCATTCAAGGTAGATTATCAAAAGCTTAGAGCCACTTCTCGTGAAATTTCAAAGTTGATTGAACAAGAGTTTCTTTCTCATCTAAGTACTCTTCACCCAAGGATCCAATGTCCTCATTATTCAACTTAGCATTCCACTCATATGCAGTCTTCTTTCCTTGAAACTCATCGTCCTTAAACCGTTCACAATTTCATAGGGATATAACTCAATTTCGCATTGATTATTCACCTTTTTCTTCATTCATTTTAGCATATAATTGCATTTCGAGTTTACTTGTGCACATTATTTCTCTATTTGTCGCTTTTATCCCGTTTGACCGCATATCATAGCTATTCGAGACAATTAGAGGGAATTGCACAAAAGGCACAGAGATTGCTTGACTATTGGATGAAGAGAAGAGAGGGAACTCAGGGTAAGGGTTCCAAGCCGGTAGGCTGATCCACCAGCTGAGATCCCCTCAAGCCAAGAGCAAGGAAGAAACGCATAGGAAATTGAACCCAAGAGGTTAGCCGGCGTCCGGTCCACCAGCTGAGATCCAAACTACAAATTTTCCACATGAATACAAGGGGTTTTGCGTTGGTGAGAGGAGTAGGCGGCCGACCGACCGACTGGCAGCCATGACTTGTCATTTTCCAGCTTTCTTCTCCTCAAGACCTCATTTATACTCATATGTATAAATAGGTGTTTTTCAGAAAATTGTAAGAACACGAAACCCTAGAAATTAGATCTACTATTTAAGTTAATCTTTCCTTTACCAAACTTTAATCTTTACTTTACCAAACTTTAATCTTTCCTTAATCAAGTTTTAATCTTCTTTAATTAGTATTGAATTTTAGTTTTATTGGGTTGTAATCAAGGGATAGAAGAAAATATTTCTCTGTTTAATCTAAGTTTGTTTCTTTTCTCCATTGTTGATATTATTTTCTCTTTTGATTAATTATTAGTTTATCTTTATTACTTTAATCTTGTTTCATCTCGTTTTCACTATTGTTATCATTATTATGTTGTTTGTTGGTAGTTTTACCATGTCTTTAAACCTTGTTTTGTTTGTTAATATCAACATGAGGGAGTGGTTTCCTTATCTAGGGATGAGGAGGATCTAATGTGGTTTTAAGGGGTTTATTTTATGTGTTAATTGCTTGCTCACTACAAAAAAAAAAAAAGACTCATAGCGACGGACGATTCCGTTGCAAATACGCTTAATTCCGTCGCTAAAAGGCATTTGCGATGGATTTTCCGTCATAAACACTACGTCGCATATTTTCGTCGCAAGAGGTACGGTACAGTCTGCGGCGGAAATTCCGTCGCAAAGTTTTGCTACGGAATTTCCGTAGCAACCCATATTTTTAAAATTTTTTTCTTACATTTTATCATTTCGCGCGTGTATTCATCTCGCGCGTTTTTATTTACCGCATATTTTTCCGTGCCAATTCATAAGTCACATATTCAATGTAAGAGGTGAGGGAACCTATATAAACATAAGAAATATGCTATTTTTTCCGATGGGGGATAGGTTTGCGACGGAATTTCCGTGGCAAATACATTAATCCGTCACAAATATGTTATCCCGCGCGAGCCAAAAATTGAGCGCTACAAAATTTCATCTACGACGGAAATTCCGTCGCAAAATCCTCAAAATCCGTCGCAAAAAACCATCTTGCGAAGTAATTCAATCCGTCGCAAAAATCCAAAAAATCCGTCGTAAAGTCCATTTTGGGACGGATTTTAATTCCGTCGCAAAAAATCCGTCGCAGAATGACTTTTTTCTTGTAGTGGCTAGTATGTTGGAAAGTTATCTCTAGTTCTATGCTTGCAAGGTGTTTGATGAAATGCCTAGGTGAAAGCTTGGTGTTTGTCTTATTGGCGGGTTGACTGAAGCTTAAGATAAATCGTGTTATCTAATCTTAGGTGAAACCCTAGACTCGTACTTGCCTTGTTTTGTGTAGATTAGTAGGTTTTGCTTGATTAGAGTGAAAGCTCGATTAGATCAAACCTTGGGTTCACTTTTCATTGAAAGACTAGCACCCAGTCATGAAAAAACTCCCCCTTTTTGAGTTACAAAAGCACGAACATACAAAACCCTCGACACACTAAACCCTAAAACTCAAACCCACAGTATTCTCTCAACCAAGGGGTGGAGCTCAAAATAAAAAATTTGGGAATCAAAAGCAAGGGCAAAACAATAATCAAAACCATAACCTTGGTAATCAACATCAATGGTCAAATAACAATCAAAATCAAAATTTGAGAAACAAAAACAAGGTTATCAAGACTAAGGGTACAACTAAGGCAATCCAAACTTTTACCAAGAAAACCAATGGAACTAAGCCAACTAAGGGTTTAATCAAGGATTTCAAGACCAAGGGTTCAATTCAAATTTTCAAGGGAACCAAGTGTAAAATTAAGGACAAGCAAGGGCCAACTTTTAACAATCAAGGGCCCAGGGGAAATTTTCAAGGGGGGACAACAACAATGCAATAACCAAACCCCTAGCAATCAGAATGATTATGGATTTGCTCTTCCCTTGGCCAACCAACCCTTTCAAGAACAAGTGAGTGAGCCTTCTTGTGGGGAGATGATGAAATTGATAAAGAATATGCAAATTCAACATACCCACGAGATCTAAAACATGGCAAGTGATCATAAAAGAGAGATAAGGGAAAGTGAGGCACGAATGACTTTTGAAGCCTTAGCTAACCCTCAAAGACCCCCGATGTCTTGCTTGCTCAAGGCCAAAGCTCTAAAGATGCCTCGGCAAGCCACGGTGCTCATGTGGTTGTCTTGAGGAGCAGGGTTGAAATTAAGAACCCATACAAGAATCTTAAAGTTGATGTTGATCCTAAGAGAAAGCGTTTAGAAATGAATAACGGTAAAGAGAGCCCGCCAATGACTCAATCGGCAAGGTGGACTACGACAAATAAGGGAAAAGTGACAAGCGAAGCTTCTTCAAGTGGGGGAATAAATGTGGACAAGAATGTCGATGGATTGTTTTAAGACCTCTCTATAAAGATGAGGTGAGTGAAGAGGCTACGGAAGAACTGCTTTTACAACCTACCACCAAGGTAAAAAAAAGACCATCTTCTTCAAAGGTATTCTCTAACTCTCAACTAGTCCATGATATCCCCTATCCCACTAGAGAAAACTTCAAGTATACAAAGTATTGTGAAATATTGGAAAAGCTTGAAGTGACTCTACCCTTTACCAAAATGATAATGAACGTGCCTATCTATACTAAATTTCGAAAAGATATCTTGACTAAGAAGAGAACCTTGGGTGACCAAGAGGTGATGTCAATGAATGAGGAGTGTAGTGCACTCCTTTTGAACAAAATGCTCCACAAGTTTGGTGCCCAGGGAAGCTTCATCATCCCTTGTGTTGTTGATGGTGTTCTAATATCCAGAGCTTTAAGTGATCTAGGGGCAAGTGTAAATGCGCCCCGTTGAAAGTTTCCATTAGAATTGGTATTAATGACTTAACTCCGAATACTATGATTCTCTAATTGGTCGATAGGTCCGTCTAGTGCCCTTTGGGGGTACTTGAGGACGTACCTGTCCAGGTTGGAAAAAGTTTAATTCCTGCGACTTTGTTTTCCTCGACATTCCCGAGGATAGCCATACCCCTACCATCCTCGGTAAGCCTTTCTTAGCTACCGGTGGAGTGTTGGCCGATGTTAGAGATAGGGGCTAACCTTTAATATCGAGGGCAAGAAAGTTGAGTTTAATCTTCCAAATATTGTAAAGGGACCTAAGTTCAACCAAACATGTACACTAGAGATCATTGATAAAATGGTTGAAGAGGTGACAAGAGACGAGTCGGAGATGGAAGAGGCATTTCAAGTTACAATTCATGATGAAGAAATGAAAGAAGACCATAAAGTTGATGAGGAATTGTTGAAGAAAGTGGAGGGATCGCTTTCTCCTAAGGTACAACTCAAACCCTTACCTCCCTCACTCAAGTATGCCTTTCTTGACGAGGGAGAGACGTACCTGCTTATTGTCAATACTAATCTAAGTGAAATCCAAGAACAAAGACTTTTAAAAGTTCTAAAAACTCACAAGGGCTCACTAGGTTATATCATTGATGATATCAAAGGACTAAGTCCAAACTTGTGCTTTATAGAAGGGGAGAAAACCTAAGGTTGATGGTCAACTTACATTAAATCCGAAGATGGTCAAGGCTGTCAATAACAAGGTTTAAAAATTGCTAGAAGCGAGTATAATCTATCAAATTACCAATAGTAAATGAGTAAGCCGCGTCCACGTGATCCCCAAGAAAGTGGTGTGACCATGCTGGAACAAGAGGATGGGACTTGCGTGTCTACTAGACCGGTAACAGATTGGCGGATATGTATTGATTACCGAAAACTCAAGGCCGCCACCTTGAAAGACCGCTTCCCCATTCCTTTCATAGACCAAATGTTAGAGAGGCTAACGGGACATGCGTATTATTGCTTCTTATATGGTTATTTCGGGTTCTTTCAAGTATCCATACACCCGGAAGACCATGAGAAGGCTGGTTCACATGTCCCCTGGGAGTTAATGATTATTGATGAATGCCATTTGGGCTTTGCAACGTGCCCGACACCTTTCAAAGGTGCATGATGGTTATATTTGTCGATTTCCTATAAAAGTGTATGAAGGTCTTCATGGACGACTTTAGTTTCTATGGAGACTCTTTGATCATGAGTCTAGTTTACTTATCTAATGTTTTTTAGAGATGTAAATAACACTACCTTGTCCTTAATTGGGAAAAATGTCATTTCATGGAAGAGAAGGGGTTGTGTTAGGTCATTCCAAGAGGGTAATTGTGGTCGATAATGTAAAAGTCTTGGTGATTGAGAACTGGATACACCCGACCAATGTTAAGGGGGTGAGGAGTTTCCTTGTTCATGCCGAATTTTATAAAAGATTTATCAAGGACTTTTCAAAGATTGCAAAACCATCGACCTCACTTCTTTTTAATGATGCTCCATTTTAATTTGATGAACTTTGCCTTGAGTCCTTGCTTAGGTTGAAACAAGCTTTGATGACGGCTCCTATTATCCAGGCATCGGACTGGAATCTTCCGTTTGAAGAGCTGTGTGATGCCTCAGACTATGCCGTGGGGGCAGTCCTTTGCCAAAAGATTGATAAGATGCATCATGTGATATATTATTCGAGCAAGACCCTTTATCAAGATTAATTCAACTACTCGACGAATGAGAAGGAGATGCTTGCTATAGTTCATCCCATATAAAAATTTCAGCAATATCTTGTTCGGGTCTACAGTGGTGGTGTACACCGATCACGTCGCTCTAAGACAACTTATGGTGAAGAAAGATGCCAAGCCCCGACTCTTAAGATGGGTTTTGTTCTTCAAGAGTTCGATCTTGAAATTCGAGATAAGGTCGGATATGAAAATGTGGTGGCCGATCATTTGCCTAGGCTCACGGTTGAAGATCATGACATTGATAAGGTTAAAGTTGCGTTCCCTAAATCAAAGTAAACCTAACTCAATGCTAACTAATAGTCAACGGTAAGTAAGGTATCGCTGTCATTAAACTAGTCTATCCTAATTCACAAAACTAATTAATTAACTCCGATTAGTAAATCAATTAACTAGAAGTAAAACAACAATTGAACAACAACTTATGCAATTTAATAATCAATTCATTAATCAATCTCCTTCTAACAACCTAGATCCTCTTTAACCCTAGATTAAAATATTAGCTACTCATAATATTTAAAGTAACAACAACAATAAGGGAAGTAAACGTGATAACATTATATGAAAGATGGACAAGGATTAATTAAAGATCTAATAAAAAATAATTGGATAACAAAGGAAGATTGGTAAAATACCGATTACAAATTAAATTGAAACGATCGATGTTCTTGGAATAACTCTAATAACGATAATAATATTTCTGCAGTTTTCTAAGAGTTCTAGAGTAATAAAAAGTATCCTAATAATAATAGACGAGTTTTCTATTTATATTACAAAATAGCCGATTTAAAATTTTTTTAGGAAAACTCTTTGTCTCAAAAACACTCGATCGAGTATTGGTGCACTCGATCGAGTGTCCGCGGTAATTCTCAGCTTTGTGCAGTAACTTTCAAACGGCTGCCATTTCTTCATTAATAATCGGAATTCGGCGTGTGACCTATAATTGGAAATCTAAGAGAAAGAGCTTTCTTTTTCCATGTGAATCACTTTGATAGAAGTTGTATAACTCGAGATATTCAAGTTTGAAATTGACACTTGTGCAAGCAACCATTCTTTCTTCTAGCTTCACATTTGTTTGGTCCTTCCAACTAATTTCATTGAAAATTCTTCTTGTTTCTTTCTTGATCTCCATGTCAAAGAATATATTCTCCAAATGCCGAGTCCATTTCGCTTCGCAAGGGATCCAATGCATTCGAATCGCACTGAATCTACACAATAGCACACAAAAGCGGGAGTATCGACATTCTAACATATAAAAGGATTTAATCATATAATTAAGCACAAAACCATAACAAAAGTGACTAAGGGGGGCCATAAATATGTATATAATTATGACTCATCAAATTCCCCCAAACCATCTCTTTGCTTTCCCTCAAGCAAAGTCCTAATCACAATACAAAGAGAAACATACAAATGGTGAAATGAATAGCTTAAAGCTAATGTTTATGCAAATACAAATCCCAGGTTATCCATATCTCTAACAAAGTCATGACCAAGTTTTACCAATAAAACAAATTCAATGGCATGGGCAATAAAAAACGTAGCTCAAATCACGAGATGTTACATGATACCATACTCGACAAAACCAATTACCTTTCAATCTTGCAAGACAAAATTAGTCGCATTCTCGCGGATTCACTCTTGCACTCATAAGTGTTTGAAAGGGTGAGTTGTGTAAAGATAGAAAGAAATAGAAATACTTACTCAACTTATGAAACATGCATGCATTCTATGTGATAATAATTTTCCCAACTAATATGCATTCACAATCTGACCAAAGTACATGTATGAAGGACAAAAAAAAGAGGCTAATGGGTGAAGGTATAGAAGTGGGTTGTGCCAAGGCACGTATGGGAATGTGGGACTAAGACCGGTAGTCACAACGACACTTACCAAACCAATCCTACACTATACAAATACAAGCTAACCTAACTAGAGAAATCATCTTAAACTTTGACAACACAAGAGAGTTATTGATATTACTCTCTAAATATGCATTAGACTATAGCAAACCCCATTTTATTATCCCTTAAGCAAATCAAATGGAGCAACTTATTTTTCTCCTTTTTTTTTTCTTTTTTTCTTACCTCTTTTTTTTCGATTTTTTTTTCATCTTCTTTTCTTTTCTTTTGCTTCATACAACTTTTTCTCAACATAGGAAATAATACACAATTGCTAACGAAAATTTACTACACCCATTTTGACAATATAAGTCCTAACCCAACCATAGTAGCAATATAGGCATGAAAAATTAGCAACTGCGACTGTCCCGATAAGGTAGGCAAATCTAGGAATGTAGTTATTAAAAAGGATGTAAAACATGCTACAAAGGCTCAAACGGGCTAAACATAAAGAACTCAATAATAAGGGTATAAAATAAAATCTCTTTTTGGTTATGTGAGGCTTATTTGAACAAAAAGAATTGCATTTCCTCATGTACTTATGCAATTTGATGTTACATACTCCCTCCTAGTCACTCATTTCTTCCCCTTTCCCTTTTCCACAAAAATTAAGGAAATAAATTTAGACCACACAAAACACACTACCCCACATACAAATGAATTTAGACCACACAAAACACACAACCCCACATCCAAAAAGGGAAAGAGGGAAGAAAACCCGACTTACCCAATAAGGAAAGAGGGAAGAAATGACCGACTAGGAGGGAGTATTCCACAAGGAGTATCACACTCAAGCCTAAAGACAATGAGACCAGTTTATTAATGTTCCTGGCCTAGAAAGCTCTATAGACCTCAGAAATTTAAGTGGTTTACCAACGCAATTTATCAAATCTAATTAGCAAAAGGCATGTCAAATACGGTCAAGACTAGATCATTGAGCTTTGTTTTTAATATAACATGTCAAAACAATGTACATGAATGACTAAGATGAGATTCAAATGCAAAAACAATGCAAATTATCATCATTTTTATTCAATTTCACCAAGACTCGACCTAATAAAATAAATAAAATGTTTTTGGATTTTGTCATTTTTTTTTTTTTAAACACACAATGCAATAAATAAACACTTAACATAAATAAATACTCCTCTCCCAAACCTAAATGTCATAGTGTCCTCAATGTGACGCTAACAACACAGCATTAACACAACATATTCAACAACAACAACCTGTGAGATACATCTAACAAAAGGGAAGGGGAAATAAAACTGAAAAAAGTAAAATAAAAGAAAATACAAGGAAAGATAATACCAGCTATAAAAGACATAGCCTCCCCCAAACCAGCTGCAAATTGGGGGACGTAGTGACCAGCTGTCACTACTTCTCATCTTCATCAACATCATTGCCAGTTCCATGAATTATCTATATACTTATAGCGAAAGTGCTCAAAGATCTCAACAATTTCTATGTGTAGTGACTACTTCTGATTCTTCTCTTCCTTCTTTGAAGGATGTTCCTATTGTTCGAGAATTTCCGGATGTATTTCCCGATGAATTACCCGGGATTCCTCCTGAAAGAGATGTTGAATTTTCTATTGATCTAGTTCCTGGAACTGGACCAATTGCCAAAGCTCCTTATCGTATGGCGCCTTCTGAGTTGAAAGAGTTGAGAATCCAACTTGATGATTTGATTGAGAAAGGCTTTATTAGGCCTAGTGCTTCTCCTTGGGGTGCGCCCGTACTATTTGTCAAAAAGAAAGACGGTTCTATGCGGATGTGCATTGATTATCGTGAGTTGAACCGTGTCACCATCAAAAACAAATATCCTCTTCCACGTATCAATGATCTCTTTGACCAGCTACGAGGTGCTTCTACTTTTTCAAAAATTGATCTTAGATCGGGTTATCATCAAATTCCCGTTCGGGAAGCAGATATGCCCAAGACTGCTTTTAGCTCGAGGTATGGTCATTTCGAATTCAATGTGATGCCATTCGGTTTGACTAACGCTCCAGCTATATTCATGGATCAGATGAATCGTACCTTCAGGGAGTATCTTGATAAATGTGTGGTGGTATTTATTGATGACATTTTGATCTTTTCAAAATCTGAGGAAGAACATGCTAATCACCTTCGAGCCATTTTGGGTGTTCTTCGACGCCAAAAGTGGTATGCTAAGTTCTCCAAATGTGAATTCTGGTTGCCCGAGGTATCTTTCCTTGGTCATGTCATTTCAAAAGACGGTGTTATGGTCGATCCAGCAAAAATTGAGGCAGTTGTGGATTGGAAAAGTCCGAAAAATGTGTCCGAGATCGGAGTTTCCTTGGTTTAGCGGGTTATTATCGTCGGTTTGTGAAAGATTTCTCCAAATTAGCAAGACCGATGACTCAATTGCTAAAGAAGGAAGCAAAGTATATTTGGACCGATGAATGTGAAATTGCCTTCTTGGAATTGAAGAAGAGATTGACTACCGCACCGGTTTTAACTTTACCAGATGATGAAGCTGATTATGATGTATATTGTGATGCTTCAAAGCATGGTTTGGGATGTGTCTTGATGCAGAATAGAAAAGTCATTGCTTATGCTTCTCGACAACTCAGGGTTCATGAAGTGAATTACCCGACTCATGATCTTGAGTTAGCAGCTGTAGTACATGCCTTGAAAACTTGGAGACATTATCTTATTGGAGTTCATTGCCGAATATAGACCGATCATAAGAGCTTGAGGTGCATTTTTACTCAGAAAGAGTTGAACATGAGGCATAGAAGATGGTTAGAGTTGGTGAATGATTATGATGCTGAGTTGATTTATCACGAGGGAAAAGCAAATGTTGTGGCAGATGCTTTGAGTAGAAAGACTAGTCATTCATTAAATGCTCTTGGTACTTTACCCGATGAACTAGTAACCGAATTTCAGAAGCGGAGATACAGTTTGTTGGGAAAGGGTTTGATTATCTTGGTGCTTTGACTGCGGAACCTGATTTTTATCGAGAGATTCGTACTTGTTTACCGGAGGATGCTACTTTTATCGCCATTCGAGCAAAAATATCACTGGGGCAAGCTAAGGATTGTGTGGTGGATAATGATGGCTACCTTCATTACCATGGTAGAATGTATGTTCCGAGAAGTGCCGAGTTGAGAAAGAGAATACTTGATGAAGCTCACCTTTCTCCTTATTCTATTCATCCGGGTGGTGACAAAATGTATAAGGATTTGAGACCACAGTTTTGGTGGCCTAGGATGAAGAAGGAGTATGTTAGTATATGTCTTACTTGTCAGAAGGTGAAGATTGAACATCAAAGACCCGGAGGTTTGCTGCAACCTTTGGAAATTCCTCTTTGGAAATGGGAGTCTATTTCTATGGACTTCGTGATGGCTTTACCTACTACTTCTAGTGGAAAGAATGTCATCTGGGTTATTGTAGACCGTCTAACCAAGTGTGCTAGATTCGTGCCTATAAATGAATCTTGGAGGATAGAGGCCTTAGCTATTGCCTATGTGAAAGAGATAGTACGCTACCATGGAGTTCCTAAAGATATAGTTTCAGATCGTGATCCGAGATTTGGTTCCCGATTCTGGACGGCTTTGCAAGAAGCCATGGGTAGTAAATTGTTGATGAGCACCGCTTTTCATGCCGCTACTGATGGTCAGACCGAGAGGACGATCCAGACTTTGGAATATCTTCTTCGTGCTTGTGCTTTAGACTTTCATACATCTTGGGAGAAGTGTTTGCCTTTGGTGGAATTTTCTTATAACAACAGTTATCATGCTTCTATCAAGATGTCACCGTACGAGGCTTTATACGGTAGTAAGTGCCGTAGTCCTGTTTGTTGGGATCAAGTCCAGGATGATCATATGTTGAGTCCCGACATAGTGACTGAAACGATTGATCAAGTTCAAGTCATTCGTGAGCGTAATGAAA
>JAIUZE010023679.1:0-49753 GCA_022085475.1 Heliosperma pusillum | reverse complement strand
CTACCAGGAGGAACTTAGTCTACATATACGAAATGGATTGAATCGTGTATGCGTTCAGGGAAGGTTTTACTCCCGTGGATGCCTTTTAATCATACTTGCCATGTACACGGTGCTAGTGCGTTTCATTTACCGTGAGAGAGGTCGTCTTTGTGTCGTTGTCTTTGGATGCGTGATTTCATGACTTATTATTCATGGTCATTGCATGACTTGGCATCGTCAATGTATTGGTACGTTTGAATGGATGATAATATGATGGATTTATTGTGATCATCGCATGACTTGGCATGGTTTGTTTGTCGAGTATCAATCTTATCAAACTTATACCGCTAACGGTGAGATGCAAGCCCTAGTGAGCGTATTCGGTTGCCTAAGAGTGTCTTCCCCGAGTCTTTGTATAACATGATGGATTCGGACTTGTAACTCTTATGCTCTTATCATTATATCTCGAATTGCCTATCTATTCTTATCGTTTCTCACTTGTATATCTATATGTATGCATGCTCTACTTTTGTATTTCCTTCTATGTATGTTTAATGTGATATGGCTGGGAGAACCCGGAGTTACTCCCCACTGATTGTGGCGTTCATGTTTTTCATGGATGAACAGGTTGCTTGCATGGATGGCTTTTTGCTTATGCTATTTTGGGTTCGGGTGTGAGCTAGCGGGCGTTGTCCCTGGATGAATCACCTCTAGACGTTATTTAGCTAGTTTGCTAATCACTTTGACTTTGATAACATTTTGAGAGACTACGTCTCTTGTAGTATTTTATATTTGGTTTGTAATCATTGACATTCCTCGTATTTCTATCTTGCATGTAAAAAGTTTTAAAAACACCGTATTTTCCGCTTTATAATTCACATGCTTGTTATGTTTTATTTCTGCATTCGCGAGTGTTGTCACAATTGAGACTTGGGAGGAGTTGGGTATTTAAATTTGTCTCAGTCGACTACTAGTATCAGTCGCCGCATTACAGTCGCCTGAAACAAGAATTCTTGTAGTGTGATACACTATGTTGCTAGGATTAGTTGAAGGTCAAGGTCCAACTCGCCGTTGACCCTTCATGGACTTACTTCCCATCTCGTCTTCTTCTCACTAATTCCTACAAAAATAAAAATAACAAAAACCACTTCCAAATACTACAAAAATAACAATTATTTAAAATAATTGAACTATAATAACTAATTACGAATTATCACGTAAAAGAAGCTATAATTCGATGAAACCACACAAAACCGAGATAAATAAATGGTTAATGAGGAGGTAAACCGATACAAAAATACTTGTTATCAAGGAGCCATAAATATCTAGTACATCGGTCGTGAATAAGTTTGAGGATCTCTTTCCGGATGAGATACCGTGATTACCTTTAAAGAGGGATATTAACTTAAGCGTGGAATTGAAGTCGTGGACGAGTCCTAGTTTTAAGGTCCTGCACCGTATGGGACCGAAAGAATTAGAAGAGTTGAAGAAGTAACTGAATGAGTTGTGGGATAAGGGGTCTATTAGACCTTGCGTGTCACTGTGGGGCGCACTAGTTTTGTTTGGGAAGAAGACGGATGGCAGTTTACTGTTATGAATTGATTACCGCAAACTGAACCATGTTGCGGTGAAGAATAGATATTCATTGCCGATGATTGATGACTTGTTTGACCATCTAAGTAGAGGTGGGATGTTTTCAAAGATTGATTTGAGGTCGAGTTACCATCAGCTAAGGATAAAGGATGACAACGTTCCCAAGACACTTTTTTGTTCGAGGTATGGTCATATGAGAATGTGGTGATGCCTTCTGGGTTGACTAACACGCCAGCGGTGTTTATATTGAAAGTTCATAGACCCTAATTAGACTCCTTTAATTATGTACTAATTAACTTGTTAATTTAGTATTTAATAATCTATGTAACATGCATGCAAATATAAAGGCATAAATAAACATAAGAAGAAATTTCCTTACATTGAGAAATTTCGGTTTAAATGGGCACAATAAGAAACTCCTTTTCTTATTGTTCTTGAGCTAAAACAAAAGGATGATCACCTTAGAATGAACTTTCAATGTAGAAAGTCTCCTTCCAAAATGCACCCAAGACTAACCCAAACAATCACTATAACTTTAGACTAGAAAAATATAGTGATAATTAGTGACTAATATTAGATTTATTACTACTCTAGTAATATAGGAATATTAGTTTTTTTGAGAGTTTTAGAGAGAAGTTGGAGGAAAATAGCAAAACAAGTAAAGAATTCAACAAATGAAATGAACAACCAATATGTCCTTATATAGGATATATTGGCCGGTCACCAAGCTCACAATTGAGCCATTATTTTGCTTATTTTAATCCCATGCAAAATGGTAGAGTGTAGGATGGTATATGATCATGTTTATGTGTTATACATGTCATAATCACATGTTGTAGTGTAAGAAAAGAAATGAACAAAATCATTCCTTCTACTCACATGGAATCCGGCCTATACAAGGCAAAATGATCCATTTTGATTTTTGATATTTGTCCCAGAAATACTTATAATCATATGCTTAATTATCTAGTATAATTAAGTGTTAATTTGATCATATAACAATTATATGACTCAAATTAATAATCATTATACACTCAACTATTAAGTGATATTTTACCATTATATCAATATATAATGGATCCCACAAAGTCCAGTTAATTTATTTTACAACTCTTTGTAAAGATAATTAATTAATTACCTCTACCTCAAAATATATGCACAACCTCAACTAATTTAGTGAATTAACGATTAATTACTAAATTAAATCTTATTTAATTATATTAAAATAAGACGTAAAATTTATTCAGTCAGTTATCGTATAATTGACTAATAAGCTTAACCTGTATGAGTTCCTAAATCAATTTCTAATAAATAACTCTCGTAACCAAACATATATCAAATATATATGTAAATAACTAATTAAACTGTATCATTTACAAATAATTAGTTTACTGTTTGGGTCTCATCCTTTAGGTGTGACCGAAACGGGTCAGTTGATCACCGCCGTAATACGACAATAACGTCTAACTCTAGTCGGCTGATCGTTATTGATTTACGTTAATCAACTGACGTGGAGTATAAATATACTAGTCATCCCACGGATATTCCAAAATGAGATTTAATATATAAATGCACTATTGTGGAGGACACTTACTCCAACAATCTCCCACTTGTCCGATACAAGTTGTGCATGTAGTCACACTATTGCGGAGAACTCCTTCTCCACCAATATCTCCCACTTGTCTCGACACGTTGTGTGCTACAGATTCTCTTGTCTCTTTGTGTCACATCCTCCCGCTCATCGCAAGGTGTCTTTCAGGTCGCACTTACGATTGAAAAATATAAATAGAGTGGTTTCTCGTTCTGGGAGAGTAACTGTCTGACCGGAAAATCTACCAGAGATCTCTTCCGAGCGTGGCCATGCATTTCCAGTCACTACTACTCGAGTGGCCCGAAGATGTTAATACCCAACGTGGGTGGACAATTCCCGTTGACCCAACTTACACTGTATAATGCATATCTCCATGACCCAGAAGATGCCCATCGGCCTCCTATCACGGCACGACCTAGGACAAAAACCAAGGTCAATCGGAAACTACACCAACTCAGGTAAATGGTCGCCAGCCTAAAGAGTCGACTCATAGGAATAATATAGAAATCCCTGCCACGACCATGCTTAATTAATTTTGATAAGGGATCCTATAAAGGTCATTGTTCGACAGAGTGTTATACAGTCTGCCTATGTAAACGACCAGTCATCTCCATGACCCCATGACGCTGAACTAGCCATCGATCGACTTACAATCTAGTCACTTCGAGACGTCACCTCATATTAATGACTAGGGACAATAGTACTAAGTTTATCTTGTTCACTTGAATTGTGTTCAACTTTTCATAAAACCAATTCAGATAAAACAAAGTATTGATATTTAGTCAAACTAAAATAAAGAGTTCATATAAAACTCGAACAATGAATGCAATTATCGTATATGTAAACATTGATACAATATTAAACTATTACATATCATATAATCTAGAGGAATTCAGGTACTCGTCTTAATCTCATTGCAACGACATGCCCATCATGCTTAGCCTTTGAAAGAGGCTTGGTTAGAGGATCAGCGATGTTATCGTCTGTCCCAACCTTACATACATCAATTTTCGTCCTCTCCTTATAATCTCTAATTATATGGTATTTCCTAAGTACATGTCTAGACTTGTTACTAGACTTGAGTTCCTTTGCTTGAAAGATAGCCCTACTGTTATCACAATACATCGTGATTAGATCTGCGGCGGTGGGGACTACCCCTAGACCTTCCATGAATTGCCGAATCCACACAGCTTCCTTAGCAGGCTCTGATGCTGCAAGGTACTCAACTTCTGTTGTAGAATCCGCAGTAACGCTTTGCTTGAAGCTTGTCCATCAAACAGCTCCTCCATTCAACATAAAGACATAGCCGGATTGGGATTTTAAATCATCCCTATCAGTTTGGAAACTAGCGTCCGTGTAACCCTTTACACGCAACTCAGTTTCTCCTCCAAACACCAAGAACGAATCTTTAGTTCTTCGTAAGTACTTAAGTACGTTCTTGACGGCTATCCAGTGACTCTCTCCTGGATTGGCTTGATAACGACTCGTCATGCTTAAAGCATATGAAACGTCGTGGCGTGTGCACATCATAGCATACATGATTGATCCAACTGCGGAAGCATAAGGAATCAATTTCATGCGTTCAATTTCTTTGGCGATGGTAGGACTCTGCGATTTGCTCAGTGTGATACCATGACCTATGAGAAGAAAGCCTCTCTTAGAGTCTTTCATTTTGAACCGATCAAGAATCTCATCTATATAAGCTTCTTGACTTAATGCTAGTATCCTTTTGGATCTATCTCTATAGATCCGGATACCCAAAATGCGTTGTGCCTCTCCCAAGTCCTTCATATGGAAATGTTTCCCTAGCCACTCCTTTGTAGAAGTAAGCATTGGTATATCATTCCCAATGAGAAGTATGTCATCCACATACAAAATAAGGAAAGTAACTTTGCTCCCTGACGTGCTAAAATACGGTGTCGTTAATTCCGCAAATTAACTAGGCCAAAAAGAAATTTATAAAACCTTACCTAGACTCAAACCAACCTAAATAAAAGGGTAGTAAGGGTAAGAAAAGGGTCGAACCCAAGGGAAAGCGGTAATGCTAAAATAATCTAATCTAGACTCTTGCAAAATATCAATTAACAAAACTAATGACTCTAATCACAAATTAAAACACTAATTACTAATTCAGACACTAATTAAAACAAAGGCTTAATTTAATTACAAACTATGATATTCACAATGGAAAACATGTAGATAACATATAGGGAGAAAGTTTTTCATGAGAATTGATTATCAAGTCTAAAAATTACCAACAGCAACTAAATACTCAAAGATTCAAATATGGAGAAGTAACTTAGTGCAATTATCCCAAGTTCCCCACAATTAACAAAGTAAAGACCCCTCCTTTCCTCTCTTCTCTAATTATCTATTACAAGTTTCTAACAACTAGCCACCATGAATTAAACCATCCATAAATGACCCAATACAACTCAACCAATACTTATTAAAACATAAGCATTAAATAAAGATGCAAGCTTTAAGCACAAAACCAAAGAAACATGCTAGAATCATGTAATAAAACATTAAACCATGTCTAATTACACAATAACCCAAATTCCACTCAAAAGATTCCAACTTTTAAACCAAAGTTACAATCTTTCAAGGTTGCTTCAACAAATACCAAGACAAATTAACCAAATTCATCAAGACAAAGCAAATAATTAAACAAACAATTGCTATGATGGTTAGTCTTAACAACAATTCATTCAACAATGGAATTCAAACATAAGAAAATGGAATTAAATAGAGAATAAAGGTTAAAAAGGTCTTACAATGCTAAAAGGGAAGAACTTGTTCAAATTACACTAAGCAAAGAAAGGATTAGCTACCCATAGTCTTCTTATTACAACCCATTTCTAAATAAAACCAATTACAAGAGCCAAAGTTGAAGAACAAACTAGAGAGAATTTCTAAGGAAAATATGATGTTGAATGTTGTATGCTTGGCTCCCCTCTCTCTCTTCAGATTTCTGCTTAAATATCCTTGGTCCGCAAACCTAGGGGCCTTGAAAGGTGGGCTTTCAAAAGACAAGACGGAGAAATGAAGAAATGTCGTGCTGAGAAAGGACGCAGGCTGCGTCCTACGACGCAGGCTGCGTCCTACGACGCAGGCTGCGTCCTACGACGCAGGCTGCGTCCTACGACGCAGGCTGCGTCCTACGACGCAGGCTGCGTCCTACGACGCAGGCTGCGTCCTACGACGCAGGCTGCGTCGTGATGACGCAGGCTGCGTCGTGCTGACGCAGGTTGCGTCCTATGCTGCCAGATTTTCCTTTGCTTTCCTTCTTGACTTTCCTTGACCCATGGATTTTTGGCCCCGCCTTGACTTCCATTGACCCATTGGGTTTGGTCTTCTTGCCTTGATAATTCATTGCTAGCCCACTCCAATTTCCGGGTTTTTGGGTCTCGGGTTTCGGGTTTGACTTTCGTTGACTTCCGGGTTTGACTCTCAAAATTGACTCAAATTACTAAATAATAACATTATTACTAAAACTAAAGTTAACATAAAATAACGCTAATGACCCGTAAAAAGTAAAACAAAAGACCCTAATAAGTACTACTAGACACAACACAATTTGGTGTTGTCACTCCGACTAAACTTCATGTATAAACATGGCTCCTCGACACTTCGAGTGAAACCGTTTTGTTTAATAACATGATCGAAGCGATGATTCCAACTCCTGGATGCTTGCTTAAGACCATAAATGGATCTCTTAAGTTTGCATACTTTCTTAGGATTGGATTTATCCACAGAACCTTCAGGTTGTGTCATATACACTTCCTCTTCTAGAATCCCATTCAAGAAGGCGGTTTTGACATCCATTTGCCAAATTTCATAGTTATGAAAGGCGGCAACCGCTAAGAGAATCCTAATGGATCGAAGCATAGCGACTGGGGCTAAGGTTTCATCATAGTGTAAACCATGAACTTGAGTGAAGCCTTTGGCCACCAATCTGGCTTTGTAGCCATTATTATGTCCATCTATGCCGATTTTGATCTTGTAGATCCACTTGCACTGAAGAGGTCGTAGCTTCTCAGGTAAGTCTACCAAGTCCCATACTTGATTTTCGGGCATAAAATCCATTTCGGATCGCATGGCCTCGAGCCAATGCGACAAGTCAGGACTAGAAACGGCCGACTTGTAGGTGGTGGGTTCATCACTTTTAAAAAGTAACAAATCTCCATCTTCCTCGATACATCCGAGGTACCAGTCAGGTTGATGAACATTTCTACTTGACCTTCTAGGGACAACAACCGTTTCAGACGAGGAGGGAACGTTTTCCTCTACTTCATTCTCAGTTTGTGACTCTTGAACTTCATCAAGTTCATCCTTTCTCCCACTCTGTCTATTAGAAATAATATCGTTTTCTAAAAAGACAGCATCACGAGACACAAACACTTTGTCCTCGTGACGCTTGTAGAAGTAATAACCACGTGTTTCCCCTACAAAAACATATTTGTTGGATCTGGGTGTGAGTTTGTCGTTAGACTTGTCATGAATATACGCCTCGCAACCCCAAATTCTCATAAATGACAAATAAGGAGCCTTCCCTTTCCATATCTCATATGAAGTCTTATCTGCCGCTTTAGTTGGGCTACGATTTAGTGAAAACATTGCGATTAAGATAGCAAATCCCCAAAATGAATCAGGAAGCTCTGTAAGACTCATCATTGACCGAACCATATCTAATAAAGTTCTATTTCTCCTTTCGGACACACCATTTAGTTGGGGTGTTCCAGGAGGAGTCCATTGTGATACTATGCCACAATCTTTTAGATGTGAATCAAATTCATTATTTAGATATTCACCACCACGATCGGATCGTAGGGTTTTAATCTTCTTATTCAATTGGTTTTCTACTTCATGTTGAAACTCTTTGAACTTTTCAAAAGCTTCACTCTTGTGCCTCATTAAGTAGACATATCCATATCTACTCAAATCGTCGGTAAAGGTAATGAAATAGTTATAACCACCTCTAGCTTGGAGAGTCATTGGGCCACATACATCCGTATGTACAAGGCCTAATACCTCACTTGCTCGTGTTCCTTTTCCAGTAAAAGGAGAACGAGTCATCTAGCCTAAAGGTAAGATTCGCATACACCATAAGATTCGTAATCTAATGGTTTGAGAAGTTTCGTTGAAACAAGTCTCTTTATGGGTCGTTCGTTTATATGACCTAAACGACAATGCCAAAGGTATGATTGATTAGTTTCACCTAATTTGAGCTTCTTAATCTCTACATGATAAACTTCATTAACATTATCTAGAACATAAATACCTCTAATAGAGACGGTTTTACCAAAAAACACATCATTAAAAGAAAACGAACAACTATTGTTCTTGATTACAAAACAGAAACCCTCTGCGTCAAGCACGGATATGGAGATAATGTTCTTGGTCAAGGAGGGTACAAAATAACAATTATTTAGATACAATTCAAGACCACGAGCTAAGGTGAGTACATAAGTTCCTACGGAAAGACGGCTACTCTTGCTCCATTCCCGAAGCGTAGGTCTACATCACCCTTGGCTAGTGCTCGCACGTCCTTCATCCCCTGTAAATGATTATAAAGGTGAGAACCACATCCGGTATCAGATACCCAAGTAGAAGTGCAAGCATAGTTAATATCTATCATATAGAGAGAAGAGAGGATTATACCTGATGGTGTCACACATCCATCCTTCTTATCCTTCAAGTACTTGGGACAATTGCGTTTCCAATGTCCCTTGCCTTTACAATAAAAGCATTCGGCGTCGGCATGCTTCTTGCCCTTAGCCTTGACATTGCTATACATTATAACTTTGCCCTGTCCTTTTCCATGCTTCTTAAATTGGGCATTAGCTTTGCCCTTTCCCTTTTGAACCCCAAGACTTAAGTTCTTCAACTTCATTGAAAGAACATCCCTTTTCTCACTCCCACTTGCCTCCATATCCCGTTCGAATTTGGTAAGGAGAGCATGGAGCTTATGAAAGCTCTTGTCCATGCCATGCATGTTATATTTCGCCCTAGTTTGGATGAACTTAGGAGGAAGTGAGTGAAGGATGCGACCAACCGCAAGCATTTTCGGAATCTTAACCCCTAGACGCTATAGGGTGTATACATGCTAAACCATCTTGAGCACGTGTGGGCCAACCTTTAGGCCCTTGTCTAGCTTGGCTTCAAAAAGCCATGTCATAGCATTGTATTGGCGTATGTCAAGTGACTGAGAAAACGCCAAAGTCACCCTTGAGAATATCTCATATGTTCCTAGGGTGATGTATTGTTGCTTAAGACTAGAGGACATTGACCAAATCAAGACCATCTTGATGTCATTGGATACTTTCAAGTACTCCTCATAAGCGGCTTTGGCCGCATTAGTGGCCCTTGGGCCGGGTTCATTGGGAGGGGTTTCGGTCAAGTAGCGCAAGACGTTATCCGATAATTCCGCACTTTTAATCGTTTGCTCCCACTCGACGAAATTAGATCCGTCGTCTTTTAAGATGCATTTGTCCATTACGGACCTTAGCCATGAGTCTTTGCCAAGTTGAGCTTACGAGCTGAATTTCACGTGTCGTTAATTCCGCTAATTAGCTATGGTCAAATAACAATTTATATCTCTTAAACAAACACAAACTATCTTAAATAAAGGTAGTAAATGGTAAGAATAGGGTCGAACCCAAGAGAAGGCGGGATTAACTAAATTAACTAATCTAGACTCTTCCTAAAAACCAATTAACAAAACTAATTACTAACTAATTACTCTAATCACTAATTAAGACACTAATTAAGACACAAACTTAAATTAATTACAAACTATGATATTAACAATGACAAAAACATGTAGGATAACACATATGGAGAAAGTTTGATTTGAGAAATTGATTTACAAGTCTAAAATAACCAACAAGTACTTAAGATTCAAATATTCAAATATAAAGAAACTAACTTAGTGTAATTTTCCCAAGTTCCCAATAATTAGCAAAGTAAAAACTCTTCCTTTCCTCTCTTCTCTAGTTATCTACTACAAGTTTCTAAGAAATTAGTCAACAAGGATTAACTCAACCAACGATGACCCTTTACAACCCAATTTAAACCCACTAAAACATGAGCCCAATTCAAAGATGCAAGCTTTATGAACAAAATCAAAGAAACAAGCTAGAAACATGTAATAAAACACTAAAACATGTTCTAACCACACAATAAACCAAACTCCGTCCACTCAAAAGATTACAACTTTAAACCAAAGTTGCAATCTTTCAAGGTTGCTTCAACAATATCAAAACAAATTAACAAAAATTGTCTAGACAAAGCACTAATTAAACAAACAACTTGCTAAGATGGTTAGTCTCAACAATAATTCATTCAAAAATGGAAAATAAACATGCGAAAATGATATTAACTAAAGGAGAAGATGTTCAAAGAGTCTTACAATGCTAAGAGAGGAAAACTTGTTCCAATTAAACTAGAAATAGAAGATTAGCTACCCATAATCAAGAATTACAACCCAAATAATAAAGTTCAACTAAAAGTTACAAGCTAAAATGAAGAACCAAAAATGAGAGAATTCCAATGTGTTTTGTGTTGTGTTGTGGAATGTTGTGGAATTGCATGGAATGTCGTCTCTCTCTAAAATCTGGTTCTTTTATACTCTTGGCTCAGAAACCTAGGGCCTTCGAGAAATGGGCCTCAAAATGACAATACGGAAAATGAAGAAACATGTGTCCCAGGCCAGGACGCTGACAGCGTTTTACACTGCCAGTTTTTACTCTCGGTTGCTAGCCTTGACTTTCGTTGACCCCTTTGAATGCTAGTCTTGCCTTGACTTCCTTTGACCCTTTGGACTTGCTTTTCTTGCTTTGATAATTTGCTCCTAGCCCACTCCAATTGTTGGGTTTGGTCTCGGGTCTCGGGTTTGACTTTCCCTTTAGTTGACTTCCGGGCTTGACTCTAAAACTTAACTTAAAAATACCAAATAACAACATAACTACAAGGACTAAGGTTAGCATAAAACGCTGCTAACGACCCGTAAAATGTACATTAAACGGACCTAATAAAAACTACTAGACACGACACATTTTGGTGTTGTCATGAACGGTATTGTTGTTATTGCTTGCCATTTGCGAATTGAATTACTACAACAAAATTAGGAAATATTAACATTCAATGTTTTAAACAATTTTACTTGTGAAAACAGTTTTAAACAAGTCACTAATATAATGACCCCTCACGAAATTATATAAGCGATTCCGAGATCCGCATTTTAGATAAAAATGAACATGTTATGCCACCTTTATGTAATAAACGGTAAGTCAACACTTTGACTAATTCTACTCCTAGAACTCTCGGTTGACGGATTTCATCCAAACCCGTCTCCTAGTCCCGAGATAACGCTTATCCCGTTGCGACCAACCCAATATAGGCATGTGATCGAATCACCCTACTTACCCGAGTCAAAAAGGTCCACGTTGTGGTTGTCCTAATGAACACGGAATTCATAGGTGCTTTAATTGGTAAAGCTAAATCTCAATTCAATTTTAAGTTGAGTGAGAGGTCTTGCCAATTTAGTTATTAATTTCCTATAAGTGAACTAAGTCGGCGAATTCTAAATAACGTTGAATTGACAATGGCGAAATAAAAATGCATGTTGGCGATTTTGGCATGAGCGGAAAACATAAACAAGCAATTAACAATTAATAAATCCTAGTATGGCCACCTAGCTAATCTTATTAACTAGTTGATTACAAAATCGAAAACCAACTCCTTGGTCCCTTGCCTCTTCATGGAAAAACAACTCCAAAATGGCACCGTCTTTTGGAACACCGACTTCGGAAAACTTCGTCTTCATAAAAAATAATTACAAAAATGCAAATGAATACATAGCAAAGTCCTATTATACATTTGATCTATAAAATGAAATTATTAATTATTACAAAACGGCGATACGAGATCGCAATAAATTCCAACCGAATCGGTATTCCCTTACATTACGGGTAATACCGATTAAAACTAATCTAGGTCATACTAGGTACAACTTGCATTAAAGTAAATAAATGACATTCATTCATTCAACATAAACAACATAAATAAAATGCTATAAAATTCATGCCAAAATCGCCCTAAACACTTGCCATGCTCATTCTAGCTCGGTTTTATGGATTTTATCGATTTTTAACCTTTAAAAATTCAATAATCAACACTTAAATCGTATTTAAGCTCAAACTAATTATAAAATCTGATTTAGAACTTAAAATTAGTGCCCACTAATTTTGTTTGTGTTTAATTAGTTTGACTTGATCGTATTTGCTAAATATAGGGGTTTAATCATAACATTTATGAAATAAACCCAAAATAAAATTAAACATCATGAAAATTTGAAACCAAAAATTTTTTACATTCTGGAACATTTCCAGGAACTCCAAAAATAAAACACTTGCCTAAAGAAATTTAAATTAATTTAATGACCAAATAACATTTTATTTAACGGTTTTATCAAATAAAACCCATTAAATATAGTAAAAAGGTACTTAATTAAAAGTCATGAAATTTGATATAAATCAGAATGTAAAATGTAGAAAAAATTTTATGACCATAAAAGGACGTTTCAATTTTATGAACATTATAGTCTCATATTATCGACTTTTATCTCATAAAAATCAATAAACATGCAATACTTAATTAAAAGTCATGAAATTTTACATACAATATTTAAGACATGCATGTGAGATCATATAAAAATTTCATGGCCAGAACCAACATAAAACTATTTTTAGTTAACTATTAAGTGATAAATTGCATGTTAACTCGGTTTAAAAGGCATAAATCATAATAAATAGCAAATAAATCCGTAAAATCACCAAATTTGACCACAAATATTTTGAAGTCATTAGGTATGCATGCACTAAACATTTTCGTCCAAATCAAATTTAAACTTTAATTTTTGATTTTATTGGTTATCTTATAACTTTAATAAAAATGCCCAAAATGAACATGCATGCTACAAGCTAGCTCTGATACCAAATGAAAGTTCATAGACCCTAATTAGACTCCTCTAATTATGTACTAATTAACTTGTTAATTTAGTATTTAATGATCTATGTAACATGCACGCAAATATAAAGGCATAAATAAACATAAGAAGAAATTTCCTTACATTGAGAAATTTCGGTTTAAATGGGCACAATAAGAAACTCCTTTTATTATTGTTCTTGAGCTAAACCAAAAGGATGATCACCTTAGAATGAACTTTCAATGTAGAAAGTCTCCTTCCAACATGCACCCAAGACTAACCCAAACAATCACTATAATTTTAACTAGAAAAATATAGTGACAATTAGTGACTAATATTAGATTTATTCCTTCCACTCACATGGAATCCGGCCTATACAAGGCAAAATGGTCCATTTTGATTTTTGATATTTGTCCCACAAATACTTATAATCATATGCTTAACTATCTAGTATAATTAAGTGTTAATTTGATCATATAACAATTATATGACTTAAATTAATAATCATTATACACTCAACTATTAAGTGATATTTTACCATTATATCAATATATAATGGGTCCCACAAAGTCCAGTTAATTTATTTTACAACTCTTTGTAAAGATAATTAACTAATTACCTCTACCTCAAAATATATGCACAACCTCAACTAATTTAGTGAATTAACGATTAATTACTAAATTAAATCTTATTTAATTATATTAAAATAAGACGTAAACTTTATTCAGTCAGTTATCGTATCATTGACTAATAAGCTTAACCTGTATGAGTTCCTAACTCAATTTCTAATAAATAATTCTCGTAACCAAACATATATCAAATATATATGTAAATAAATAATTATACTGTATCATATACAAATAATTAGTTTACTGTTTGGGTCTCATCCTTTAGGTGTGACCGAAAGAGGTCAGTTGATCACCGCCGTAATACGACAATAACGTCTAACTCTAGTCAGCTGATCGTTATTGATTTACGTTAATCAACTGACGTGGAGTATCAATATACTAGTCATCCCACGAATATTCCAAAATGAGATATAATATATAAATGCACTATTGTGGAGGACACTTACTCCAACATATAGATCTTATGAACCGGATCTACAGTCCCTTTCTGGACACTTTTGTGGTGGTCTCTATATATGACATTCTAGTTGTCTAAGTGTGACTAAGTGTGAGGAGCATTTGAGGAATATACTACAGACCTTGAGCATTAATCCACTATATTCTAAATTGTCTAAGTATGACTTATGGCTGGAGAAGGTGGCATTTTTGGAGTCTAGCATTTCGAAGGAGGGCGTGATAGTTGATCCATGCAAGATTGAAGCGGTGTCTAATTGCGAGGCACCAAAGAATGTGGTTGAGGTAAGTATCTTCATGTGTTTAGCTGGGTACTACAAGAGATTTGATAAGGATCTTGACAAAATTGCTAGACCTATGACGGCATTGACGAGGAAGGAGAATAAATTTGGCTGGGATGAGAGCTGTGAGACGGCGTTCACACATTAAAGGAGTGTTTGACCACAACTCCTATCTTAGCTTTTCCAGATGGGAGTAAGAATTTGGAGGTGTATACGGATGCTTCATTGTGTGGATTGGGATGTCTGTGATAGGTCATGCACCAAGGCAACTGAAATCGTATAAGGAGAACTAGCACACTCTTGATTTAGAGCTTTGTGTAGTAATCTAGTTGTATTTGCGTTGAAGATTTGGGCACTATCTTTATGGGGCAACCTTTAAAGTGTTTTCGGATCACAGGAGCTTGAAATACATTTACACTAAAAAAGAGTTGAATATGAGGCAGAGGCAATGGATGGAATTTATGGGTGAGTATAATATGGAGATTTTGTTACCACGAGGGGAAAACGAATGTGGTGGTTGACGCTTTGAGTAGAAGGAGCGTGCATCCTTATGTACGGGTTTGTCTTTAATGAGATGAAAGGAAGAGGTAGCGAAAATGGGCAATAATGTGATTCATAAAGGGATTTGACCATTAAGCAAGAGTTGTATGACGATATCAGAGGGAAGCGGTTGCTTGATCGATCCCAATATTCAGCAATGGAGGAAAGGAGTAGAGGAGGGTACTACCCCTAGATTTTCGATTTATGTGGATTGGAGTGTTAGATTTGAGGGGCAGTGGAGTGTGGCTAATGATGCTGAGCTAAGTAAATTGATTATGACCGAGGAATATTGTTCTCCTTACTTGTTACATCCGGGTGGGGAAAATTTATAAAAGGACCGGATGAAGAGAGAAGTGGCAGATTTTGTGGCTAGATGTTTGACGTGCCAGTGAGTTAAGGGAGAGCAGCGAAGACTGGAAGGTAAAAGTCAGTCTCTTGAGGCTCCAGAGTAGAAATGGGACTCGATATCGATGTAATTTATAGTGGGATACCAAGGACTTAGAAGGATAATAATATGATTTGGGTGATCGTTGATCGGTTAACCAAGTCACCTACTTCATTCCTGTGAAGGATACTTGGAACAAGATTAAACTAGTGACGGCTTATAGGAAGAATGTGGTAAAGCTGCATGAGGTCCCGAAGGACACAGTTTCTAATCGTGATGTGTCGTTTATTTCTCGGGTTTGGTAGAAGTTGCAGAAGTTGATGTGGACTACCTTAAAGATGAGCCGAGCCTTTCATCCTGCGACGGATGGTCATACTGAGAGATTGATTAAGACCCTGGATAAGCTAGACTTGATCAAGTTTTATTACAACAACAGTTACCATGCGAGTATTGGGATGACATCTTTTGTGCCATTGTACGGGAGGCAGTGTCGGAGTCCGGTGTGTTGGGCTAATAGGTCGGAAGCTGTGGTTTTAGGACCACATATGGTCCACGATATGATTCAACAAGTTCAGTTGATTCTACTGAAAATGAATGCGGCGCAAGACCGTCAAAATAATTATGTCGATTTACATCGTCGCGATATCGAGTTTCAGGTAGGTGAAAAGGTACTTTTGAAGGTGTCACCTATGCAGGGCCTAATGAGGTTTTGCAAGAGGGGCAAGTTGAGCTAGATATTTATTGGCTCTTATTGGCTCTTATGAGATCTTGGATTGCATTGGAGTGGTGACCAATCGGTTAGCATTACCTCCGGATCATGATCGGATTCACAATATATTCCATGTATCGCAGCTGTGAAAGAACGTTATTGGCCAATCTCATGTTCTTGAAGCAGAGACTATTGAGCTCGTTGTGGTACTTACTTGTGTGGAAGTGCCATAGGAGATATTAGACTGGAAAGTGCGCAAGGCGAGGAATGGTGAGACAACTTTGACCAAAGTATTATGGTTTAACCATAATGTAGAGGAGGCCGCATAGGAAGTTGAGGAGGAAATGAATGAGCAGTATCCGGATTTGTTTAATCAAGTATATTTGGTTGGGGGGACGCCACCTTATCCTTAGTTGTGTTTTGACGGAGGTTTTGTGTTTGTTTGGAATTGAGTCTAGAATTGGGTTATATGTGGTGAGTTGTTAGCAGAGCATCATGTTGCATTTGTGCAGTGAGTTGGGTTGTGAACTTCGAGGACGAAGTTCGTTTTAAGGAGGAAAGATTGTAATACTCTGTATTCTTTTAGCTGTGGCACTCGCCCGAGCAAGTGGAGTACTCGACCGAGTGCGGGGTACTTGGCCGAGTGTCCCTTGTACTCTAGCGAGAGCTTTGGTCGGATTGGTAATTCGAGTTGTTTTAGATTAAGATGATTAAGAGTATATAAAATATAAATTTCGTCGGTTTCCTAATCATTTTATTAACCCTGAACATTTCTCTAAGCACTGTTAATCCTCCTAATCTCATTTGTAATCTAGTGATCATTCTTGTTACTAGTTCCGAATCATTCATTGCGTTGATCTTTATCTTAAATATCTAATTCCTAGTGTGATGATGATATTGATATTGATTATGTACATGTAAACTGACCGATGTTGTAACTACCGCAAGCCATACGGTATTTCTGACGTATAGGGAGAAGGTCGTGAGCAGGTATGATGACGATTAAATGTGATGATGAGTTTCTTGCTCGGGCTTTGGGGATATCATTGAGATTTGGTTGTGTCGGTAGGACTTCTTGATTTTACAATTAGTAGTCTTGTGTTTGAGTTTTAAACATTGTGTTGAAATTTCTTTTGGACCTTGTACTTTGAATTTGAGGATTTGTAACCTTTGTTGACTTTCACTTATGTCATAGTAACTTGTTGAGACTCAATTTAATACATCCTATTCTCGAGAAACAAGGGCATGGCACGTCACCATGCTTGAAAGGTCTTGCGTCAAGACTGCGGGTATGGCCGGGTTTTACAATAATTAAGAATTAATTGAAGAGTTATTAGAGAATTTATGAAAGGGTTATGGTATTAATAAAGGATAATGAAGGATTAGGAAAGATAAGAGTAGTATATAAAAGATAGCACCCACGCGAAATTAAAAAAAACAAGTAGCTGACTCACGGCAATTACTTTGTCGAGTAAGATATCCACTTGAGACCGTGTAACCCTCACTCAGTTGAGTATAATAATACTCGAGTGAGTACAATCACACAGGGCAAAACTAAAATCGTCTAAACAGTGCCACTCGACCGAGTAGCCAAATTACTCGACCGAGTACAAACCACTCGACTGAGTTATCCACAACTCGAATGAGTAACCTTCTAGTATGCACTAAAATCGGCCGAGTAATACATTAGGTATTACAATATTCCCTCCTTAAAAAGAAATTTGTCCTCGAAATTCAGACACACACACACTAAAACCATCCAAAACCGCTACAAAGACATCGCAACAATAAACTTTTACAAATCAACAACGCCATACACAAGGCTAACCAAACGCGACTTCTTGTAGCCAACAACAATAACGAAGAGTACAAGGAACAAAACAATCACAACACTATAACAATGAAAGCAAAAACGATGCAAGCAACTATAACCCCCCCCCCCCCCCCCCCCCCCCCCCCCCAATTTAAAATAAAGGTTACGTTCCTGTAACCGCACATACCCCAAAAAGATGATATTACCGCTCCCTTATCTCATCCATGACTTCTCAAGTAGCCTTCTCAATAATTAAACCATAACACCTTTACCAATTGTTTCTCGCACCACGAGTCTTGCGCACCTACGACATAGGAGCTCATTTGACCCTCTTCAAATGTAAGAGCCTCATCCACCTTGATTGAATTTTCTTCTAATACCTGAGAAAGATCACTCACATACTTACTCAATTACGACACATGGAAGACATTATGCACCTTTTCAAGAGCCAATGGAAGATCCAAACGATAAGCTACCTCAGCAACAAGAGCTAAGATCTTAAATGGTCCAATATACTTCGGGCTTCACTTCCCTTTTTTTCTCGAGCCTCATCACACCTCTCATGGTGCATGAGACTTTTAAAAACACGCCATCTCTAACTTCAAATTCAATATCACGACTTCGAAGATCAGCATAGCTCTTTTCCTGGTCTTGAGCCGCCTTTATCTTGCATCAAATCATCTTCACTTGCTCCACCATTTCTTTAATCATTTCCGGTTCCATTTCCACCTTCTCGAAACTATTATCCCAACAAATAGGACTTCGACATTTCCTCCCATACAAAGCCTCGAACAACGCCATGCCGAAACTTCCACGAAAACTATTGTTGTAAGAGAACTTCATCAAGTCTAGACGATCTTTACAAGAACCATAGAACTCCAATGCACAAGCTCGAAGTAAGTCTTCAAGTGTCTAAAAGGTTCCCTCCATTTTTCCATCATTTGTCAGATAAAATGTCGTAATCATCTTCAATTGCATTCCCAGGGAATCTTGAAGTTCTTGCCAAAATCTTGAAATGAATAATGCATCATGATCTGATACTATATCCTTCGGCACACCATGAAGCTTCAAAATATGACGCTGATAAACATTAACTAACTCCACATTGTTCCAAGTATCCTTCATAGATACGAAATGAGCCGACTTGGTCAAGCGATTAACAATGACAAATCATATTATTCCCTCAAGAAGTCCTTGCCAAACCTACAATGAAATTCATGGATATAGACTCCTATTTCACTCCGGTATCTCCAAGGGTTGCACTTTCCTCTGAGCTCTATGCTTGATCTTCACTTTTTGGCATGTCAAGCATCGGGCCACGAATTCCGCGACCTTGTTCTTCATCCTCAGCCACCAAAACATCTTCCTTAAGTCATTTCCAAGCTTGTGACCCACCAGATGCATCGAATATGGCGAACAATGAGATTGCATCAAGATATTATGCTTCAACTCTATGTTATTCGGCACACACCACCTCCCATTTAAATGAATACTACCATCCTCATGAACTTTAAACCTTGACGCTTCTCGCTTCTCTACATCTCTCTTCCATCCAAAGATTCTAGGGTGAAGGAGTGTAAAGGAAGAATGGGTCGATCACATGGAGACGAGAGTGCATAATGAAATACTATGAACGGAATTTTATCAAGGTGTCGAAAGATTGATTGGTTGGGTCAAGTAAATTAATGATAAATATGATAAAATAATAATAGGAAGGGATCTAGGGGATAGGTTAGCATGTGTAGCTTAGCATACAATTATCGAATTGGGAGGATAAATAAACAAGCATTGTCTAGGCCTATTAGCACTTAACTTTATGTATGAGTACTATATCATAGGGCGGGTCCTAGCGGGTTCTCGCACTTACTAGTTCAGTCTACTACAACATGCAATGTCTCATTTTTTCCAGACTTTTGTTCTAAGGAAATGAATCAACAAAATAACCAATGATAATGATCAAGAACCAATGATTATCGATAAAACGAGCATATGATAGAGACAATGACAAGAATATTTTTTACCCAATTATAATAAATGTAACTAATTAAACATAGCTTTCTTATACCCTAGATTATGCGACTACTCACTCATGATACTAACTAAACTAACAAACATGAATTTTGCTAATGAAAACATAATAACAAAAATACAAATGCTAATAATAAAAACGCCTATGGAAATGATAGTATAAGAAGTACTAAATTAGTTAAGATGAAAATTTTAGTACTCATAACTAAAATGAAATGAAGATAAAATAAGGATTAAGAATTACCTAAGCAATCGGAACAAGAACTTGAACAAGAACAAAAAGAATAAATCCCAAGAACTTAATAGGAAAGTTTTAAATAAAACCCAAATAAGGATTGACAAGCCGTCTGTCACGCCCAACAATGAGAAATAATGTCGCGTTAAGAAGGTAGAGGAGGCGTGAAAATGCGTAGAGGTATACGACCCCAATCGGGGACGTGGCTTTCTTGGTTTCCCTCTCTTCTTCTTGCTTTGCTTTCGATATCATGAATCCCTATGATGTCGGGGTTGCCAACTCCAATAGAGGACGCATCAAATTCCCATTTGGGCATAAATTATCCAAGTTTTGAAAAGGTCTTCACCCAAACGGATAGGGTTCCATGTAATATCCTTGCCATTAGAGGGTTACTCGATCGAGTTTAGAGTGACCGAGTAAGGGTGGCACTCGATCGAGTTCAATTGGTACTCGGTAGAATGGCCATCCATGGGTGTTTTGGTTATGCCTAGTATTTTGAACTCGATCAATTGGGTGGGTACTTGGTTAAGTGAGGTGCCACTCGGTCGTGTGCTGAGAGCTGGGAGTTTTCGGTTCTTATCTATTTGTTTTTACACGGTTGAGTTAAGGGTTACTCGGTCGAGTAGGTTGGGCACTTGACTGAGTAAGGGGGTTACTCGGTCTAGTAGTTGGGCACTTGACCTAGTAAGTGTTGAATTTAGCTCTTGTTTTTTTTCTCCGCCTAACTTTATATTTTTTTTATGATTGTGAATCTTACTCTTTCTTATTCCAAAATTTATTTATATAGGTATCATGAAACCTATGTATAACCACTCTCTAAACTGCTTAATCATTCTTTAATTATCTCCCATAATTTCGAAACCTCTCCTTAATCTTTCTTTGGGAATTTGTTGAGTGGATTTTTCTTCCTAGATCTCCTTATTCTTCATTTGGTATGATATCCTTATTGTGGGAAATAACAGTTTACATCCCCTTAAAAATTAGGATTATAACAAAATTATATTATATGAAATTGCAAGTCATAGATATGAAAACGATACAAATGTAGAGAAATGAATTAAACCTTTGGTCCTTAGCAAATTAGGCCTAAGAACAGATATCAAAATAGATATCCTCCTAATTGTCTCACCCAAGATAGATCGAGATATGCCCTTCTCCTTTGCTAGAAAGATCGATTCAAAGTTACTGTTAACTTTTTAGGTTTTTGTGTTTAGAGTGAGATGGAGGCACAAGTTGAGAGAGTAAAAATTAGGTTAAAAAATTTCTTCTCCTCCTCTTGATGTCACGGCTCCTTTAGGGTTTTAATGAGGAGATTAGTCTCCTCAAAACCACTACCCATGGACCAAAAAACCCGAGTGTATATGGACTCTTTTTCGGTTATATTAGCTTTTATTTAATATAATGTTATACATATTATAATTGTCTAATATGTCGTCATACATTAATAAGGTCCATTACAACATTTTGCAGTGGATATATTAACATAACAATTATCATGACAATCGTATAATATATACTTTAATTATAAATATCGGTATATCTATAATCCTGCTAATTAAATATAACTGTTTATGTTTAATTACGAATTAACATTTTAATTCGTTTAAGCTCACATTATATACAACAATTGAATATAACATTTTATATTCAATTTACGAATTACAGTTAATTCGTCTCAGCTAAATTTATTTAATCATTATTAAATAATTATATCATCATCACAATTTGACTAACCTTTTAGTCAAAAACACCGACTAACCTTTTAGTCATTTAATAAGGCATCAATATGATTATTTTCTCAAATAATCACATCTCTCAATCACATCCTTTAGGTGTGACTTTTAGGGACCAGTTGATCACCGCCATCTGTATGACAATAACGTCAAACTTATCTAGCAAGCCAACCGTTATCTATAAACGTTAATCAACTGATTACAATACAAAGTATACCCTGTGAACCTACGATCTGAACGTAGTGCTTTAATCTTTCTATCCAGCTGGTTTTCAACCTTATTCTGGAATTCTTTGAACTTGTCAAAGGACTCACTTTTATGCTTCATTAAGTAGACATAACCATATCTACTCAAATCGTCCGTGAAAGTGATAAAATATCTATAGCCATCTCTAGCGTTGATTGACATAGGTCCACACACATCAGTATGTATTAGTCCTAATAGGTCAGCAGCGCGCATTCCAACACCTTTGAAGGAAATTCGAGTCATTTTGCCTATGAGACATGATTCACACGTGCCAAAAGATTCATAGTCAAATGGGGAGATAGTCCCATTATCAATGAGCTTTTTCACGCGTTTTTCATTTATGTGTCCCATACGGCAATGCCATAGATAGGTTTGATCTTTGTCACCAACCTTTGCTTTCTTATTACTCACATGCATTCTCTCTGTGGTTTGATCTAAAACATATATTCCATTTATGGAAACAGCTTTACCATAAATCATATCGTTCAAAGAGAAAATACAGCTATTATTCTTTATTACAAACGAAAATCCGTCCTTATCAAGTACAGAAACTGAAATAATGTTCTTAGATAAACTGGGTACATAGTAACAGTTATTCAGAAATAACTCAAAACCACTATGGAGTTGGATTACATATGTTCCCACTGAAACGGCAGCAACTCTAACTCCATTCCCCACCCGCAGGTCCACATCACCCTTTGCGAGAGTTGTGATGCTTCTTAGGCCCTGCAAATGATTACACAGATGAGAACCACAACCAGTATCTAGTACCCAAGTTCCGAAACTTGCATGGTTAATCTCAATCATATGAATAAAAGATGACGTACCAACAGGAATGACGCGGCCTGATGTTACGTCTTCAGCATACACGGGGCAGTTTCGCCTCCAATGCCCAGACTTGTGGCAATGGTGGCACTCCACGTTATCTTTGCTCTTTGTCTTGCCTTGTGAGCTACCGCTAGTCTCACCAGGCCCACTCTTGACCTTTCCTGGCTTTTTGAACTTTTGCTTCCCTACAGCTAGGTCCGCTTGAGCCTTGCCCTTACCCCTACCCTTGTTGTTAATCATGAGAACGTCCTGTTTCACGCTCCCACTCAATTTCAGATCACTCTCGGTCTGTACGAGAAGTGAGTGGAGCTGATGAAGACTTTTCTTCATATCATTCATATAGTAATTTGCCCTGAAAAGGTCAAAACCATCATGAAGTGAATGGAGCACACGATCAATAATGATCTTCTCATCGATTTTACAACCAAGAGCCTCCAGCTTCTCGACATTCTCGATCATAGCAAGAATGTGTGGGCTAACCGCTTGGCCCTTCTTGAGTTTCGCTTCAAAGAAGCGACAAGTGTACTCATAGCTAACGATCCTCGGAGCTTTCGAGAACTCGTTAGAGAGAGTGGTGAAAATCTTGTTTGCACCCTGGGCTATGAATCGCCTCTGCAAATTGGATTCCATTGCAAAAATGAGTACGTTCTTTAACGCACCCGCCTCCATAACGAAATCACTATAAGCAAGTGATTCATTTGCTCCTGCATTGGGGCCTGGGTTAGTTGGTAGTGGCTCAGTCAAGTACTTGAGCTTACCGTCAGCAATGGCAGCATTCCGTAATGCCGCCTCCCAGTCCGCATAGTTGGACCCATCATTCTTCAATCGCGTGGACTGATTCATGTTGTCCATAAAGATCCTTAGCCAGGACTCGCGATCGAGTGTAGCACTTGGCAGTGGGTCATCTGTACGTCCAGCCATTTGTTATTTTAAGCAGTTATATCTGTATATAACGTATTCAAGAAACTGTGAAAAGAAGAAAAATTGAGATAAGTTTCATCGTTTTAAAATTAAGTCTTAATACAAAAACTGTTTAATGCGTCGACTCATGCATTTATACAATTGACCTCCCTCAAGAATTATATAAATGATCCCAAGACTCAATTTCTGTAAATTGATAAGCCAACCTTTTGGCTAATTCTACCTTTAGAATTCTCGGTCGATAAATTTCTGTAAATTCTATCTTATAGTCCATTATAATCCCGAGATATTACTCGTACTATAATGTTGAGATAAAATAGGTCAACACTCACTACTTACCCAACGTAGAAGGGGTCATATTATGACTTCCGACGAAGAAGGGGTTCATAGAAGTTTTTCCTATAAAGACTAATCTCAATTTTCATTTTAGAGGAAGATCCCATCATCTTAAATTTAATTCATTTTAAGTGAACAAATTCTAGCATTTCGTGAATGATTTAGACTAAGGTGATGGCCCTAGGAACGAGTGACATCTGTATGTCTATGATGAAAATTCAAACTATATGAAACATTTTTCATGCAAATTAGGTGGTTTGGTTTAGGCGGAATATGATGCAGTTATTTAACATGTGAATGAAAAACAAAAAAAACGGAAAAATACGTAAACTATTACAACGGTCCTAGTGTGGCCTATCTACCAAAATGGACAGTAAATACAAGTTTGGAATCCATCCTTATGGACCCGAGAAGCTTGACTTTGTCTCATCTTGGTCCATGCAGCGGGAGTGAGCATCCGATCTCCGTCTCTAGTCTTCTTAAAATTACATTTAAAAATTACAAAATAAACCTATTTACATTCTAATTCCAAAACATAATTAAAAGAAAAATAAAAGGAGATTCGAGATCTCAAAATTACAACCAAACCATGTTTTCATCATTACGAAAACATGATTAACTAAAGCCACACTAGGTATTACATTTTTCAACTAATTGCAAAAATACGTAAAATAAACCATTCATTCATTCAACAAAAAATTGCAACAACTATATAAATTAATACTACAAAACATAATTCATTAATTATGTTGATTAATTATCCAAACCACCATTCAAATTGATCAAAATTATGTGACAATTCCTTAATTGCCCACAACAATTTTAATCTTACATAATCCATTTTTATTTTAAACCTTTTTAAAATAATTGGGTATCATTATTGTGAACCTTTTCACAATAACAAACAAACAAACATTATCTTTATAATGTCAAAAAAAAAAAACAAAAAATTTTTTTTTTCTTACGGGCTACTGTTCACGTGAACAGTAGCAGTACCCAAATTTTTTTTTTTTTAAATTTTCCACGGTTTAAACAAAAACAACCGGGAAAACATCAAAAAAAAAACTTGCTGCTACGAAAGAAAAAAAAAACAGAATTTTTTTTTTTTTTTTTTTATGAACAGTAGCAGCATCCGAAAAAAAAACGGTGTTGTCAAAATTGCTAGATCGGTACAAAATTCAATATCTAATCGTTATTATATATTGATTCAAACTAGATTATTCAATTTAACCTTTTAAAAAGAACATCTAAATCATGATTAAATCGATTATCCTTATATTCATTTAATCACAATCGCTTTGAACATCATTAAAATTGAATCATTACTCAAGAATTATCAATTTAAAACAATGAGACCGAAAACAATAGCAACAACAAAAATCAAAACAATTCCATCTTATTTTAATTCAATCCTTATCAAATTAAAACAACCACAAATTTATTATATTGAATTTTAACCTATTAAAATAACAATATCAATAAATCAACAATGGAAAAACAAAACCCAAAAAAAAAATCACACGGCTAAAAAAAAATTCCAGCCGTGAGTTTTTTTTTTCGGTAAAACAAATTTTTTTTTTTTCTCAAATTTATATTTCATAAAAATGAAAAACATATAATATAATTTTGTAGCCAAAGCTCTGATACCACTTGTGGGAAATAACAGTTTACATCCCCTTAAAATTTAGGATTATAACAAAATTATATAATATGAAATTGCAAGTCATAGATATGAAAACGATACAAATGTAGAGAAATGAATTAAACCTTTGGTCCTTAGCAAAATCGGCCTAAGAACAGATATCAAAATAGATATCCTCCTAATTGTCTCACCCAAGATAGATCGAGATATGCCCTTCTCCTTTGCTAGAAAGATCGATTCAAAGTTACTGTTAACTTTTTAGGTTTTTGTGTTTAGAGTGAGATGGAGGCACAAGTTGAGAGAGTAAAAATTAGGTTAGAAAATTTCTTCTCCTCCTCTTGATGTCACGGCTCCTTTAGGGTTTTAATGAGGAGATTAGTCTCCTCAAAACCACTACCCATGGACCGAAAAACCCGAGTGTATATGGACTCTTTTTCGGTTATATTAGCTTCTATTTAATATAATGTTATACATATTATAATTGTCTAATATGTCGTCATACATTAATAAGGTCCATTACAACATTTTGCAGTGGATATATTAACATAACAATTATCATGACAATCGTATAATATATACTTTAATTATAAATATCGGTATATCTATAATCCTGCTAATTAAATATAACTGTTTATGTTTAATTACGAATTAACATTTTAATTCGTTTAAGCTCACATTATATACAACAATTAAATATCACATTTTATATTCAATTTACGAATTACAGTTAATTCGTCTCAGCTAAATTTATTTAATCATTATTAAATAATTATATCATCATCACAATTTGACTAACCTTTTAGTCAAAACACCGACTAACCTTTTAGTCATTTAATAAGGCATCAATATGATTATTTTCTCGAATAATCACAGCTCTCAATCACATCCTTTAGGTGTGACTTTTAGGGACCAGTTGATCACCGCCATCTGTATGACAATAACGTCAAACTTATCTAGCAAGACAACCGTTATCGATAAACGTTAATCAACTGATTACAATACAAAGTATACCCTGTGAACCTACAGAGATTTATTTATGTTATTGCACTAACTGTGGAGGACACTGACTCCAACACTTATATAATATCTTTTCATTGTCTTTCTTCATCTTTTAGGTTATATTTTGGGTAGCTAGATTTAATATGTTGACTAGATTGATTATATGGATGATATTAATTAGGTTTTGTTAGTTTATATTTAGTAGACTTGATTACTTTTTATTATCCTATGTTAGATTGATTATCTTAGTTGTGATTATCATTACTATAGTAGAATTTGGAGGAAATTGATATAGTAGATGGAATTGTTGTTGACTATTTTGTATATTGGGGAAAATGAAAATAGATTATAGTTTGTTGATTTATTAGTACAGAAATAAGGGAAAATTATTAGAGATTGTATATTATTGATTAATAATGTAGGATTTGGGGGAAATGGTAGTAGTTATGCTATTATTGTTGTGTAGGTGGATTTTGTGGTCGAAGAAGAGTATTAGTTTTTCTAGTATTTGTTGATGATTCTTATGCTTGGACCGCCATTAATGAAGATTTTATGCTTGAATTGCCATTGTTATTGGCTCTTGCATTGTGTTGGATATCCATTGTTGATAATTGCAATGATTATGCTTGGATTGCTTTGAGATAGGTGAATCCTACCCGGTTGATGTATATCTGATTGACTGTGTGATGTATATCGAAATGCTTTGTGGTTAATTTGACACAAACTGTTCTTTTCTTTTTCAAAAAAGTATCTTATTCAAGCTTTATTTGAAGAACATCACATGACATTTCTAAACAATATGCTAAAATGATAACGACTACAGTCATACTAAGCGGAGATTAAATTTCAAAAATTAAGGATCATAACCTATTGCGTGACAATCTAGCTCATTTTCTTATCGTTCTCTCTTTTTATGTGTTCTTTCACCTGATAAAACTAATGAAACGCGTCACCTTTATGCTTGCATTTGAAATTGCTAATAATATAATAGATAATAGATAAAGAAAAACTAAATGTATCGTAAATGAACAACGAAATCCTATGGGTTGCCGCCACAAATTCCACAACTCTGACTTTCCCTTTTAAAAGCGCGCAAACGAGCACCGGCCGCAACAGCGGAAAACTATGACCGACGACCAGAAAAAGCAAAACGAAATCACGATTATATATAATAGATAAAGAAATAAATATAACCAACGAGAAATGATTTTTTACTCCTAGTTTCATCATACTAGTGTAAATTACATTTATTCATGGAATCATGATAGTCCTGACTAATATCAATAGAGACTAGGTGTGAAACTAATATTCCCTCGGTCCCATTCATTAGTTATCATTTGATTTCGGCACAAACATTAAGGATATGTGACATGGATACAAAACGTTATGACTGAACGACTTACTTTTAGGATCTCATTATTGCCATATATATACATTACATATAATAGCTAGGTTTCAAAACCTAAACCCAAGTACAGACATTCCCACTAATACAAATGGCCCAATACAATAATCGTGTTACCCCCCTTGAGTAGAAGCGTACGAATTGTAAACGCCCAACTTGCTAACTATAGACTCAAACAGCGAAACACCCAAGGCTTTGGTGAGCACGTTATCAAGTTGAGATGTCATAGGTACATACGAAGGCGCAATAATACCATCCTTAATTGTGTCACGGACAAAGTGACAATCGATCTCAATGTGCTTCGTTCGCTCATAAAAAACAGGATTCCGAGCAACGTGGAGTGCGGATTGACAGTCACACAAGATAGGTACAATAGCGGAATATGATGTACCCAAATCCACAAAAAGGCCCAACAACTGTTTAATATCATAAGTAAATGTGGCCAAGGAACGATACACAGCCTCTGCGGACGAACGGGAAACAGTAGGCTGCTTCTTAGTTTTCAAGAACACGAGAGACGAGCCTATATACACGATCCAACTAGTTAGAGAATGCCATGTTAAAGGGCAAGTGGCCCAGTCCGAGTCACACCACCCGGCAAGACGCAAGTCATTGTCAGATCGCAATAATATACCGTGGCCATGAGTGCCTTTTAAAGACCGTACTGTACGAAGTGCATCGTTCCAATGATCTTGACGAGGAGCGTGCATATTGAGATAAAACATTAAAAACATAAGTAAGTTCGGGACGAGTAACTTCTAGATAGACAAGACGTCCTACCAAGCAAGGATAAGACTCCGGGTTAGGCAAAACAATACTAATGGACCACCCCAATTGATTGTTTTTCGAAAGAGGGGTTGGTGTCGGTTTGCTGCCAAGATACCCAACCTCGGAAATGACATCGAGAATATACTTCCGTTGCCATAAGAAAATACCATAGAGATATTTGGCGACCTCGATCCCTATTTTTTTTTCAATGTTCCCAAGTCCTTCATATGGAAGCTTGAATGCAAATAATGCTTGAAAGAAGTCACAGCTTTTAACTCATTGCCCGAAAAAATAAGATCGTCAACATATATTAGAACGTTCAGACGGATAGTATTTTTGACTAATATGAATAACGAGTAATCAGAGTGACTTTCTTTAAAACCGTGCTCACGAAATGCTGAGCCCATTTTGCAAACTAACACCGTGGTGCTTTTTTGAGCCCATATAGAGACTTACGTAATCGACACACCATGCCAGGTACAGGGGACTTCAAAGCCGGAGGCAGACGCATATACACTTCTTCATCTAAGTACCCATGAAGAAATGCATTGTGTACGTCCATCTGGTGAAAGACCCAATTTTTCGATGCCGCCACAACAACAAAAAACACGCACCTTACTTATTTTAGTCACCGGAGCAAACGTTTCATCATAGTTGATTCCATCCGTCTTTCATAGCTTCTTTAAATGTACGGCTCTTTTTGGGCCTCAATCCAAATATAAGCGATGGTCTTTGGAAAATTTATTATTTACAAGATAATTAACAACAGGATACGCCATACCTAAGATAGGCGAGAGCTCGTGCATAGCAGTGGATTCTTTGTTACCTCGTGTTGAGTTACCCACGACATAATCACGAAGATTAGATGACGGAAATTTTTGACTATGACCCCTGCCCAAAACATCATGTTCCTCGGAATTTCCCCCTTAAGCACCGGCTCCCTCATTATTTACCTCTGTCCTGGGTTCACCACCAGTGGTGACAAACCCCGTATCACAGCCCGTACATTCACCAGCATGTTCTTGTGTAGTATCCGCAGGTCCACCAGGCCACTCCCAATCAATGATGTAGTCATCTGATAACGCGGGTAAGACAGAAGGCGTAGCAGGCACAGACTTATCAACAAAAGGGAACTGATCTTCATAAAACGTCACATCACAAGAGACAAAGAAGGCATGGTCGTCGAGGTCATATAAGTACCAACCTTTATTTCCATAAGGGTAGCCCCAGAAAGATGTACTTACGACTACGACCGGTGAATTTATCAGAATTGGCCCTCTGATTATGAGCAAAGCATAAGGAGCCAAATACCTTAAGACGATCAAATGGAGGAGCGAGGGTGAAAAAACAAGAACTCATATGGAGTGATTCCACCAAGCAAGACGGAGGTCGTTCGATTAATTATGTGTGCAGCAGCTAACGCACACTCACCCCAAAAATCGATGGGTAGCCCTGCTTGAAAACGTAATGCGCGAGCCACATTAAGGAGATGTTGATGCTTCCGCTCAGCCCGACCATTTTGTTGCGGCGTGCCGACGCATGAAGTTTGGAAAAGAATATGATTCTCACGAAAATATGATTGGAGGAACTTAAATTCCGTACTAGTATCACTACGAATAATTTTAGTGTTAGCGGAAAATTGTCGTTGAGCCATAGCAAGAAAATTCATAAACTTTGTATATACCTCTGTTTTAGTGAACAAAAGTTAAATCCAAACACCAAGAGAGAAGTCGTCTACCAATGTGAAAAAATACCGAGCACCACACGAACACAGAGGATCGTACGACCCCCAAAGATCACAGTGAATAAGTTGAAAAATACGAGTACTTTTATTATAACTCAAAGAGAAACTGTTTCGAACATGTTTAGAGAAATGACAAATATCACACGGTTTTGTTAAAGTGTGTATTATTACGAAAAAACGGAAGCAATTTAACTACTCTTTCAGACAGATGCCCCAATCTATTTTGCCATAGGGAAATAGTCGTTCCCACTATAAGAGCTCTACTAATTATTCGCGGTTCTTCATGAAGGTAATACATTCCATGTTCTCGTATGACGGTCCTGTATAATACATGAATGGGAAATAGTTACAATATCACAACTCAGAGCATCACATAATTGAGATGTTGATATCATGTTGCAACGTAAAGTAGGAACATAAAGAAAATGGTTAAGCATAATATTGAGAGTAAGCTCCACACGGCCCACTTAAAATGTATGTATTTGCAAGCAATCGGGAAGCCCTACCAACTGTATCGGGTACGGGTCAGGGAAAATCAAAACCGTGTATACGGTTTTTGACACGGTTTAATAAAAAATAACATAAAAAAAACGTTGTATGTGAAACTTTGGTTTTGATATGGTCTATTTGTGTGAAACTTTGTGGGTCAATCTTTGGATGTGAAATTTGCAATGTATTTAACTAATAGATTATATGGCATCCAAGTAATGGGAAGACCTGGCAAACGGGTCAATCGGAAAGGGTTTGAGTCGGGCCAATTCGAGTCAGGCCAGCTGCAACAAAACTTGTTGCATTGTCACTCGTTTTTGTGCTAATACAACCGTCCATGGGAATGTCTAAGTACACATCCCAAATGAAGGCAATTTAGGGGATCAACATTAGCATCTTGAGCTTTCAATTGTACGGGCCTGACTTTCAAGCTTCATATTTCAAGTTCTACTCGTGCAAATCCTTTGATTCTTGAGTCATTGGAAAGCTTATGATCTTGGGTATACAATGAATTTAGAATCAGCCCAATACCAGGTACGTAGTTTGAGTTATGGCTGCTACAAGATATCCCCTATAGAAGAGTGCAATGTAGAGATCAGTCTGACCCCCTCTTGCCAAATGGATCATAACTGAAGATTGGAGCATGCTATTTGTGTGATTCCAAATGGAGGGGAAAGATAACTCATTTAGCTTTCAAATGGCGCCTTGGGGTACTCCTACATCATCCTAAAGAGAAAGTTATGGCCTGAGCAAAACGGGTATAGTTAGTGGCAAGTCTGTTGGGTATGTGATTAAGACCAATCTGCACTCAAAGTTGCATAACTCAAAATCTACTGAATGTTTAGGGGTGATTCTTTTTGGAGGAGAAAGCTAACATCCATAGCTTTCAAATGAGCTATCATGGGTCTTCAAATTCATCCTGAGCAGAGAGTTATGAGTGTTACAAAATGCAATCAGAAGGGTCCATGTCCTATCTCACCCGGTTCAGGTCCAACATCAAAGAGATTCGTCCAAGGCAACCCCTATTGTGAATTAAGTTGTTCCAAGGCCTAATAATCTTATTTTAGGGTCTTAGGAAGATAAAAGTCCAGGAAAGTTTTTGCTAATTCACAATAAAAGAGCAGGTTTAGCTAAGAACAAACAAATGGGTCCAGATAGGGACATTTCAGCATTGTCTTGTACCAAGGCTGTTTTGGGTGCTATATTTGGCTAGGCAAGACAAGGGCACGACTTGAAAGACATCCTAACCCTTTGTACTTGAAGATGGTAGCTGCCAAGCCCAAGCTCCAAGGTCTTACACATCTTAATTGACCTTGCACAACAAGACAAAGAGGAGCAGCCTGTTTTCTGTCTTATGCTTTATGCTTTATTACTTTATGCTTTTGTATCCTAGTTAGTATTCTGATTTGTGTAAGGCCAAGGCCACGACTTATTGTACATTAGATGATGCATTTGAGACCCTTAGATGTGTCTCTCTTGGCCTATATAAGCCTTGCTTTGTAACCTAATGAAATCAGATTTGAATGAATGAAAGAATTGAAAACAATGTTTTCTTTTTATACTCTTGGCTGTGTGCTTGAGTGAACCTTCTTGGCTTAGTGCTGGAAGTTGTGGTGTTCTCATTTGCTTTGTGCTTTGAGGACTCACTTATCTTGGTCATTGGCTTTGTGCTTTGATTAAGAGACCCTCTATCCATTGGCTGTGTGCTTTGGAAGAGCCTATCCTTGTTTCATTTGTTTAACTTTCAATCTTGTTTTCGAACCATTTGTGTGTGTGTGTCCAAGCCATCAAAACCTTACTCAAATCAATACTTTTCTGAGTATTTACAGTGCAAATTGGTTATCAGAGCTTTGGTTTGAGAGTCATCTTACACCTACCTACATTATAAACACAAAACAACCTTTTTTCAAGAGAGGAGTGCAATCTGATTTGTGTGAGTAAATCAGTAGCAATGTTTGTTATGCCTTATGTTCCATGTCAAAGAATGAAGCCTTGTGACCTTGGTTCCATCTCCAAGTCCTTAGAAGAAGCTATATGGAAGTTGCAAGCTCTTACAAAAGGGTATGAAGGTGATGTGCTTCCAAAGAAGACAACCAGCAACTATGGTGTTCCAAGGGAGCCTAAACCACCTGATTTGTACCAAGGGAAGTACCACCTGCCACATGAGTGTTCTAAGCCCTCTCCTACCCTTGGGAGAAAAGGTAAAACACCATTACTTCCTTCCTTTAATGGTGAAAACAGTAGAGCATTTGTGTCTTGGTTGTATGATGTTGAATGCTACTTTGAGCACAAGTGTTATTCTGAAAAAAGAAAGCTTGAACTTGTTGTGTCTTGTTTAGAGGATAGTGCTTTGTTATGGTACAAGGTCCTTAGAATTTCAAGGAGGAATGAAGGGAAGGGTATGATTAGGTCATGGCATAAACTTGAAAGAAACATGAGACTAAGGTTTCTACCTTGTTCTACCATGGATAGTTTGTGGACTGAATTTAAGACTCTTAAGCAAAATTCCTTGAGTGTTCATGAGTATGCTAAATTGTTTGAAGAGTTAAGCTTTGTTTGTGATATGAATGATGAGGTTGTGCAAAAGGGAGTCAAATTTTACCATGGCTTGAAATCTGAAATTGCAAAGAGAATTGATGTAGAAGTGTTGTATCCTTATGATGATTTGCTTGAGTTAGCCTTATATGTTGAGAAGATCTTAGTAAGGCCTACAAATCATGAGGTCTTAACTAAAGGGAATAGTTTAGAAGCCATCAAAACAGTTGGGAAAGATAAGAGTTTAGGCCAAATGGTTGTTGTGTCATGCTTGGATGTTGCTTGTCCTAAGTCTAAGCTTAAACCAAAGGTCATGAGTACATGTGCTGAAGTGAAACGGTCATGTAGTGCTATCATTAAGAACCCATGTTTTGAAAATAAAACCTCCTTGAACTCAACCTATGAGCCTACTAATGAAGAAGAGAATAGCCTTGTTCTTTCTTGTGGAGCCATCAATGAGCAAGCTACTGATTTGGGTCCTATAGAGGTGATTGTCGACCAAGGACTACTTGAGCTTCAAACCATGAAGTTTGGACAGTCCATGGTCATGTTCAATGGTGGTAGTTGTTGGGAGTCGATCAAGGGTGAAGCAAAAGGAGTGTATTGGGTTGTTCCATGCTCAAGAGTGCCAAATCTGATCTCCTACACAAGCCATGATTCTTGCTTCTTAACATTCATCTTGGGAGGTATATCTTGTGCTCTTGCATCTCCACACTTTCATTCTTACATGTTGATGAGGTTGCAAGTTATTCTTGCTCATTTGGGTGCTACCTCATACATGTTAAGGAATGAAATTGATCAATCTAAACCCTACTGTCCAGCTACGATCTTCTTGTGTTTTAAGATGAGTAATGTTCAAATTGTTTGGGAGAACTTGTTGGGATTATGTGGAACACCAAGGGGAGGTTCACTACTTGATGTTGCTCAAGTTTTAGTTCATTTGGTGTTGTGTATGATGAGTCCAATGCACAAAAACAATAGCTGCCCACTTGAAGTTTTCTCGTGTTCTACTTGTTGTATAAGCACTTCTTTGGATGCGTGCTATGTGAATGATGCTTGTTTTGATGTGAGTGACCCTTTGTATAACTTGATATCTACTCAAGAGGAGCTGAATGTGAGAGGAGGTACCCTAGGGGCTGATTTGCTTCTTGCTTATGCTTCACTTAAGGAGTGTTGGTCACCTAAGGATGTTAGGAGAGTAGTCAATGAGAACAAACCAAGCTTGGGGTGCAAATATGAACATTCTGATTTCGGTGCTACAAGTATTGGGATACTTGATGCGAAGTTGAGTCCAAAGCTTGTCATGAGTACATTTCATCCAGGTAGAACAACATCCTCAAATGATAGACAAGCTCATGATACTACAAGAAGAATGAGGGTAGATGTGAAGTGTAGGGAGGATGTCATACACCTCACATTTGATCCCGGAGGAACAAGCAATACTTGGTTGGGTATGCAATCTGAACTTGGGAATGGTACCACATATCTCATGCCATTCACCATTCTAGTCTATGATCCGGGAGGAGGCCATGATAGTCCATATTTGAAGTTGTACTTGATCTTTTGAACAGTAGGAGAACATAACCCTTGGCAACAAGTCTTTTGATTTTGATCCAACAGAATTTGAGGACAAATTCTTTTGAAGAAGGGGAGTTTGCAACAAAACTTGTTGCATTGTCACTCGTTTTTGTGCTAATACAACCGTCCACGGGAATGTCCAAGTACACATCCCAAATGAAGGCAATTTAGGGGATCAACATTAGCATCTTGAGCTTTCAATTGTACGGGCCTGACTTTCAAGCTTCATATTTCAAGTTCTACTCGTGCAAATCCTTTGATTCTTGAGTCATTGGAAAGCTTATGATCTTGGGTATACAATGAATTTAGAATCAACCCAATACCAGGTACGTAGTTTGAGTTATGGCTGCTACAAGATATCCCCTACAGAAGAGTGCAATGTAGAGATCAGTCTGACCCCCTCTTGCCAAATGGATCATAACTGAAGATTGGAGCATGCTATTTGTGTGATTCCAAATGGACGGGAAAGATAACTCATTTAGCTTTCAAATGGCGCCTTGGGGTACTCCTACATCATCCTAAAGAGAAAGTTATGGCCTGAGCAAAACGGGTATAGTTAGTGGCAAGTCTGTTGGGTATGTGATTAAGACCAATCTGCACTCAAAGTTGCATAACTCAAAATCTACTGAATGTTTAGGGGTGATTCTTTTTGGAGGAGAAAGATAACATCCATAGCTTTCAAATGAGCTATCATGGGGTTTCAAATTCATCCTGAGCAGAGAGTTATGAGTGTTACAAAATGCAATCAGAAGGGTCCATGTCCTATCTCACCCGGTTCAGGTCCAACATCAAAGAGCTTCGTCCAAGGCAACCCCTAATATGAATTAAGTTGTTCCAAGGCCTAATACTCTTATTGTAGGGTCTTAGGAAGATAAAAGTCCAGTAAAGTTTTTGCTAATTCACAATAAAAGAGCAGGTGTAGCTAAGAACAAACAAATGGGTCCAGATAGGGACATTTCAGCATTGTCTTGTACCAAGGCTGTTTTGGGTGCTATATTTGGCTAGGCAAGACAAGGGCACGACTTGAAAGACATCCTAACCCTTTGTACTTGAATATGGTAGCTGCCAAGCCCAAGCTCCAAGGTATTACACATCTTAATTGACCTTGCACAACAAGACAAAGAGGAGCAGCCTGTTTTCTGTCTTATGCTTTATGCTTTATTACTTTATGCTTTTGTATCCTAGTTAGTATTCTGATTTGTGTAAGGCCAAGGCCACGACTTATTGTACATTAGATAATGCATTTGAGACCCTTAGATGTGTCTCTCTTGGCCTATATAAGCCTTGCTTTGTAACCTAATGAAGGCAGATTTGAATGAATGAAAGAATTGAAAATAATGTTTTCTTTTTATACTCTTGGCTGTGTGCTTGAGTGAACCTTCTTGGCTTAGTGCTGGAAGTTGTGGTGTTCTCATTTGCTTTGTGCTTTGAGGACTCACTTATCTTGGTCATTGGCTTTGTGCTTTGACTAAGAGAACCTCTATCCATTGGCTGTGTGCTTTGGAAGAGCCTATCCTTGTTCCATATCTTATAATTCAGAAACTTACAACACAAAACAGAGTCCAATTCGAGTTCATTGTGTCTTCCTCTGTGTGTGTGTCTTGTAAGCAATAAAACCTACATAAATCTATACTTTTCTGAGAGTTTACAGTGCACCAGCTCGGGTCTATTATATTATCGGGTGAGTTCGGTCGGGTCGGGTTGTTTCGGGTTTTCAGTGATTTTCGGGTAAGTTTATCGGGTCAGTTACAGGTCAACGGGTCGGGTTATTTCGGGTCCGGGTCATTTTAATGTCAATAATTAAGAAACAAAAGTGCATATAGTCATTTCAAGTCTTTTTTCTTCAATTAGATTTATATATTTTCGGGTTAGTGGTTTTGGATTAGGTCATTTCGGGTGAGTTTCGGATCGATACACTTCGCGTCAAGTTCGAGTCGGATTGCGTTAATTTGGGTTCGGGTTATACTCTGGTTTTCCAACTCGGGTTAGTTTCGGGTCTCAGATCAGCCTTTTTGGGTCCAGTCATTTGGGTCAGGTTGCTTTTGCGAGGTCTAGTAATAGGAAATTATAAATTTTGTGGAAACAAATTTTGCATTTTGACCATTGTTGATTAAACCGCATCCGGGTATCCGGTGTTCAGGTACCTGGTTTAACCTGGTATACAGTTACCGGTTACCCGGTTTAACCGTGTCGTATCCGCGTACTAAATTTTGGCCTTAGAAAACCAGATCTCCGGTACTATTTTTAAAGCCGTACCGGGTACCCGGTTTTGCGCACCTCTAACCATCACCACGTCCTCCACCATAGCGACACCCGCCGCGACCATGGCCTTCCTGACCAGAACTACTTCCACAACTTGATGCCCCTTTGTTAGGTTTCTTTATGTCTTTCAAATCGTACCACCAATAAGGTAGTTCATCAAGAAGGTCAAAACACATACTGATATCATGCCCTTGTCGATTACAATAGGTATATCTTTATTTTTGTCGCTAAGAGCGAGGGAGAAGGGTGGACGGACGAGGCAGAGGAGATCGAAGTTCAGTGCGCACATCAAAGTTTGATACAACTGTGGTAGTCTAAAAAAGACTATCATTGCTGCGCACCCGCTCCTCCTATGAGATCAAATGAAATGCCCGATGGAGAGTGGGCATGGGTGTTTGAGACAGTAGGACAGATTGCAACGTACCATAGAGACCGGGTAGCAGACCCATGAAAAAATGTTACAATCTCTCCTTCTGGCGCTTTTCAATGTGTTGTTTACCGTGATTACACTCACATTTATTGCAGCGACAAGAAATAACAGGGATATTATTTATCTAGTTCATCCCATAATTGACAGAGTTTTCCATAATACACGGCTATAGACATGGACTCCGTTTGACAACAATCGCGGAGACTCGATTGAATTTGTTGGGTTCGAGGTCCATCGATGACGCTGAAACGTTCATGCAGGTCATCCCATAAACGTTTCGCGTTCTTATAATTAGGAAGGAGAGATTTTGATACGGGTTAAGATACGAGTCAATGGAGGGACGAATTCAATTAAAAATCGGAGATCAGTTTAATACATTCCCGATGATTATTTTGGTTGGTTAAATGAATCTCGGAATGATTAAATGTATCTCGAATTTATTGAATATGGAGCCTTTATTGAAGTCGTATCCCAAGGCTGACGATTCAAGTATTATTGTCCAAGTTCATAATTAGTTTCATTTAGTCTCAATAATTATTATAGTTAGTTCAATGTATCATTTTCTAGTACATTATATTTAGGAATTAGATTTTCATATTAATTCATGTAATATAGTTTAAATAGAGGTCTTAGGCCATTAATTTGAGGCAACCAACATTTTAAGAAAAAGAAAAACTTGCTTCTCTCAATTAAACTTGTGATACGTTTGTTTGTGAAACTCGGATTATTGCGATAATCCCAAACTAGTGATTAATTGGGACGTGTTTCCTAATTGTTACTTGATTGCAACCAATAGGTCTTGGTTAGCCAATCTCGTTCATCAAGTTATAGGTCTAACTTTGTGTCTGCTAATCCCTTTCATTTCCGCTGCTAAATATTTCGTATCATATGGTATCAGAGCTTAGGCTCTTGGTTTCCTTAAATTCAAGACGGTCGTAGGCGCATTAAATTCTTTAAAAAAAAATTACTTTTCACGGGTAAAGTACTGTTCATCCGCAAAAAAAAAGGAGCCTTTAAAAATTTTCAATCACAAAAAAGGTTTATGCTTTTATGAAGAAATTCAAAAGGAGTCTGATTATTTCTTAAATATGGATTTACCTCCGTTCTTTGATGATTTTGATGAGCCGTTATTTTCTAAGGGTGAAGAGCATGTTGTTTATAATGATGGTTCTTCCATTAATTTCAATCATCCTCCTATATTTGACGATTATAGTAAAGAACATGTTGTTTATAATGATGAGTCGTTTGGTTTACTTGGTTCGGGTCACAATTTTGATATAGGGAATGTGAAACGGAACATCTGCAAGAACATAATAAATCCTAACGGGTTTCGGAATTATCGCGATTATTATTTGATTGATTTGCAGGTACACGAATATTTTTAAACGGTGAAAAATGAGATGAGTCTTGACATTATAGGTGTGTTCGTTTTTTATCCGGGCATTGGGCAACAAAGAAAAGGCACATGTTGTATCAAAATACTAGCCCTTATGTCGACATTAGTAGGTACAAGAATTGGGGCAATTATTTTTTTAAGAAAGGGCGGATGATACGAGTTGAGATACGGGTCAATAGAGGGACGAATTCAATTAAAAATCGGCGATCAGTTTAATGCATTCCCGATGATTATTTTGGTTGGTTAAATGAATCTCGGGATGATTAAATGTATCTCAAATTTATTGAATATGGAGCCTTTATTGAAGTCGTATCCCAAGGCTGACGGTTCAAGTATTATTGTCCAAGTTCATAATTAGTTTCATTTAGTCTCAATAATTATTATAGTTAGTTCAATGTATCATTTTCTAGTACATTGTATTAGGAATTAGATTTTTATATTGATTCATGTAATATAGTTTAAATAGAGGTCTTAGGCCATCAATTTGAGGCAACCAACATTTTGAGAAAAAGAAAAACTTGTGTCTCTCAATTAAACGTGTGTTACATTTGTTTGTGAAACTCGGATTATTGCGATAATCCAAAACTAGTGATTAATTGGGACGTGTTTCCTAATTGTTACTCGATTGCAAACAATAGGTCTTGGTTAGCCAATCTCGTTCATTAAGTTATAGGTCTAACTTGGTGTCTGTTTATCCCTTTCATTTCCGCTGCTAAATATTTCGTATCAGATTTTACCTCGGTATTGATGACATTCATGAGCCTGAGATAAGAAGAGAGTGAATGGTTTCCCAATCATCCGGAGTACAGGGATGTGTTGGTTCGGTAAACGTACTATTAAGGAACCCAAATTTTCTGCGTGCTTTTAACGCAGTACAGACGAAATAAGACCAATCATCGTAATTGTTAAGCTTCAAACGAGCGGTGGTTATGAAGTTTGTCGGTTGGACTGACATAGAAAGGAGAAGATGGGTCGATTTTCTCGCCCTTCTCATCGCCGTCGACCATGAGAAAATACGAACTAGATTTTAGGGTCATTATTTTGTGTCTGTTCTGATACCATGAGAAGGATACAAAACGTTATAACTGAACGACTTACTTTCTTCCTCTCATTTTTGCCACATATGTACATTACATATAATAGCTAGGTTGCAAAACCTAAGCCCAAGTACAAATATTCCGACTAATACAAATGGCCCAATACAATAATCGTGATAAGATGTGAGATAGTTTACTTTAATATTAATATTACTCCTTGTACCAAAGAAAAAAAATTAATATTACTTTCCAAGTCTTATCACTTGCACATGGGTTAATATATATATTACTATAAATAGAAATGATAACTAGTGACTGATACACGAAAAAATGGAATAGGATAATTATTCACCGAGACTTTTAACTTTCTTTAGACTTGTCGATGTACTTGGTGGATGACAACGGTAAAATATTCGCATTGGTTGATCAAATTACTCATGAATTCTTCCTAATATAGAAAGCTAAACAAATAAATGAGTCATCTAAATATGAAAATGTTAAACAAATGATCGGAGGGGTATTAGTTTATAGACTGTAAACGAAACTGCCACTGCGGCACTGCAAATAAAAATCCTTAACCTATACTCCTATTAAGGATGGTGAAAATGAGCAGACGTTAAATTTCTAATCACTTCTCATATTCCATTTTGTCCTTGATATTAAATTTTATATATATATCCTTGTTTTAAATCTTTGTTTCCCCCCTCCATTTTAGGAGGTTCAAATATTAAGTGGTCATGCTTGTATCTTCTTTTTGTCCTTGTCATTAATTGTAAAATTTCTAAATTGTCATTGTTATTAGGTACTGTGTAATAATTTGTCTTCTCATACCAAAACACTACATGTTGCTTAATGAATGTTTTATTTGACAAGTAGTTATCAGAACTACATCGTGTGTTACGGAGATCGAATGTCATTTAAGCGTACGGCTTAAAGCTCCAGCTCCATCTTCTCACCCATTTCTTAACTTTGTTTATTTCTCGTACGTGAGAAGACCTTTCAACAATCGTAAAAGCAATCAATGGATATAACACATAGATAGGGAATATGTTATATACGGTGTAGCCTTTTCTAAGATTGAACTATTTTACAAATACGTACTTCGAAATATGTTATGTATAGACTTGGTAAACATATCGTGTCGGATTCGTGTTTGTTGGAAATAAGGGACTTGTGAGTCAAAGTTCTTCTTTCCTTCTTATTCTCCCACATTGGTAGTGAAGTGTGAGCTTTGTTGGTATATATATATATATATATATATATATATATATAGATATAGATATATATATACTTTCACTACTTACACTATCACTAGTGGGTTAAGGGGGTATTTTGTAGAGACTCTGCGAGGTGTTTAATTCAGCCCGGGCTCGGGATCCGGGATTTGGCGATTGCCTGCGGCGGGCTGTGCCTATCTTTTTGGGCCTGGTTCATCCGTGTCTTTTTGTTTGTTGTTGAAGCTGTCCAGGTACATGTGAGAAACAGTCATAATGTTGTCATTTACTACTGCGTTTTAGGAGCTCTTCAAGGCTTCCAAAACTGACTCTATTTTGTTATAAATAGAGCTGATCCTGCTCAGTTAACAACACACAAATTCACACACTCTTCTTCCTTTCTTCTCTTCTCTCAATACATTGTTGGGTTAAAGTTTCTGATATTTCCAGGTCTGTCAGTCTCGAGTGGGTGAGTTTCTGATATATACTTTCACTACTTACACTATCACTAGTGGGTTAAGGGGGTATTTTGTAGAGACTCTGCGAGGTGTTTAATTCAGCCCGGGCTCGGGATCCGGGATTTGGCGATTGCCTGCGGCGGGCTGTGCCTATCTTTTTGGGCCTGGTTCATCCGTGTCTTTTTGTTTGTTGTTGAAGCTGTCCAGGTACATGTGAGAAACAGTCATAATGTTGTCATTTACTACTGCGTTTTAGGAGCTCTTCAAGGCTTCCAAAATTGACTCTATTTTGTTATAAATAGAGCTGATCCTGCTCAGTTAACAACACACAAATTCACACACTCTTCTTCCTTTCTTCTCTTCTCTCAATACATTGTTGGGTTAAAGTTTCTGCTATTTCCAGGTCTGTCAGTCTCGAGTGGGTGAGTCTGAGAGACGACAGTAGTGTAATCCTTGGGGAACTACCGGTCAATTTATGATCACCACCACGGTCGTACCGAAAAATAGGTTTCAAGGCAGTGGCTATTTCCCACGTTACTACTCCTGTATGTATTTCTGATCATTTATTCCTTGTTACAGTTTTTTACGAACTACAATTTGAAAACTATTTGTGTTGTAACAATGTCGGTTATGTCGACAATTATTCCTGATTTATAAAAGCGTGTTGTTTGAAGATTCACCAACTCCTGTTACTTTCACTTTTGTTGAAAATACTCCTCCTATTGCTTCTGCTATTAAGTCGTATGAAGAGTCTGTTAAAAGTTCGAAAAAGATAATGTTAGATGTCATTTGCTTAACCACATGTCTAATACCTTATTCGATTTATTTATGGTCAATAAATCTGCTAAAGTTATTTGGGACACCTTAGAATTGAAATATGGGTCTGATGATGCGGGGAAAAAGAAATATGAGGTTGGGAAATGACTTGAGTTTGTAATGGAGGAGTGTAAACCAAAAATGGAACAGGTGCATATTTATGAAAATTTATGTGATGAAGTGATTAATAAATGGATGAAATTATTTGATGTTTTTCTTACTAATGTACTTCTGGAAAAAATTCCCTCCTTCCTCGTCTGACTATAGAAACCACCTTAAACATAAGAAAAAATATATGTCCCTCTAAGAACTTGTAGGACGTATGAGGACCGAGGAGGCTAATGGCCTTAAAAATAAACCTACTAGTCTTCTTGTTAATACTGCTAAGGTTAATATGGTTGTGGTCGAGTCTGGTGGTCCGTCCAATGTTGAGAAGTCCAAGGGGAAGGGTAAGACCAAGGGTGGCCAGGCTAAGAACCAGAGTCATGCTAAGAATAATGGTCCGGGTCAGGGGAAGTACACTAAACTAGTTGCCAAAATTCAGAAACATGTAGCCTGTTGCGCGTTGTTTTTTCGACCGGCCTATCTTGTGATTTAGTTCGAAATAATGGACTGATCTTTCTCCACTTTAAAGTAGGTCTCTTTTTCTCTGGAACTCTTCTTTGCTATGTTTGTGGTAAACCATGCTATGTTTGTGTTAAACAAGGTCATAAGGCCTACCTATGCACTCAAAAGAAAACCGTTGTGTCTGGTGCTTTATTGAACAAAGCTGATTTGAAGCTTGTTTTTGAAGCTGACAAGGTTGTAATGTCGCGTAATGGGAATTTTGTGTGCAAGGGTTATCTTTCTGGGTGTTTATTTGTTTTAAACTTTGATTCAGTTTTTAACAATATTGCATCTACTTCTGCTTATATCGCTGAGTTTATTGATTATTTGGCATGGTAGATAAGGTCATGTGAATGTTGACTATATTAAAAAATTAGAACAATGGGTTTAATTCCGAGTTTAACAAGTAAAGAATTTCTCGAAATGTGCTAGCTGCGTTGAAGCTAAATTCACAAAGAAACCTAGTAAACCTGGTTAAAACTAGGAATACGAGTCTTCTTGAATTAATTCACACCGTCCTATCTGATTTTAAAAGCACAGTGAGTAGAGGCGGAAAAATTACTATATCACTTTTAAAGACGACTGTTTGAGATACACTAGAGTCTATTTGCTTAGGACTAAAGATGAGGCTGAACAATCGTTTATAACGTTTAAAACTGAAGTCAAAAATCAACTCGATATGAAAATCAAAAGGGTAAGGTTTGAAATAGGAGGCGAGTACCGAATACGGGTCTAACTTTTTAATCGATTTCTGTGCGAAAAATGGATTGATTCATGAGTCTAGTCCACCTTACTTACCTCAGTCTAATGGAGTAGGTGAACGGAAAAAATAGGACTTTAAAAGAAATGATGAATGCTATGCTTTTAAGTTCTAGTCTTTCTGACAATATGTGGGGGGAAGCGATTCTATCGGCTTGTCATATTCTTAACCGTGTACCTTATAATAAAATTGATAAGGCACCCTAAGAGATTTGGAAGTGCTATCCTCCTTAGATAAGCTTTCTTAGGGTATGGGGGTGTTTAGCTAAAGTAGGTTTACCTGATTTTAGGAGATCTATTACTGGACCGAGAACCTATGATTGTGTGTTTATTGGTTATGCTCAAAATAGCTCTGCTTTTCGATTCATGTCTTTGAATGATCGTTCTGTATCTGAACCTAGAGATGCTGAATTGTTTGAGCATGTTTTTCCATTAATTAAAAAGGAATGTTGTATCATCTCCTAGTTTACATATCACATCTACTGATATATCTTCACATGCTAGTAGTAGCACATCTATTGATCATACTGCTGAACCTAGAAGAAGAAAGAGACCTAGATGTGCAAGAAACTTTGGGGATGATTTTGTTACAACTTTTCTGTCTGAACATGGATACACTGTTTGTCCTAGGGATGAATTTAATTAAGCTTTATTAATAGAAGATGATCCAAAAACGTATAGTGAGGCAATGAAATCAATTGATGCTAACTTTTGGAAAGATGCTATTTAAAGTGAACTTGATTCTATTGTGTCTAATCAGACTTGGGAGTTGACTGATTTACTTAAAGGTAGTAAAGCCATTAGTAGTAAATGGATTTTTAAAAAGAAAATGAGACCTGACCGTACAATAGAAAGTTTCAAAGCTAGACTTGTGGTTAGAGGCTTTACACAAAACAAGACATTGATTATTTTGATACTTATTTCTCATATGACTAAAATATCGACTATAAGAACTCTTGTCGCTGTAGCTGCGATTCGTAACCTTATTATACATCAAATGGATGTAAAAACTGCTTTCTTGAATGGTGAACTAAGGGAAGAGATTTATATGTCGCAACCTAAAGGTTTCGTGGTTAAGGGTCAAGATAACAAAGTGTGTAAACTGAACAAATCACTTTATATTCTGAAACAAGCACCTAAACAGTGATATGAGAAATTTAACAACACTTTGGTGAGTAATGACTATATGGTTAACAACTCTGATTCACGTGTGTATTCCAAAATGATAGAATCTGATTGTGTGATTATATGTCTATATGTTGATTATATGTTAATACTTGGTAATAATTTGGATGTGGTAATTAAAACCAAAGAATTTTTGTCATCACAATTTGAGATGAAAGACTTAGGAGAAGCTGATGTTATCCTAGTAGTTAAGGTTATCCAAAACTAAATGGAATTTCTTTAAGTCAATCTCATTATGTGGAAAAAGTGTTAAAAAACTTTAACTGCTTTAATGTTGTATCTTTTAGAACTCCATATGATGCTAGTATACCTCTGTGTAAAAACCTGGGTAAGTGTGTTTTTTTCAAGAAGAGTATGCTAAAATTCTTGGTAGTGTGATGTTTCTTATGAACTGTACTCGACCAGATATTGCTTATGCTGTTAGTAGACTGAATCGTTATACTCCTAACCCCGGTAATGAACATTGGACTGCTCTTCGTCGTTTACTAAAATACCTAAAAGGAACAGTTGATCTTTGTTTGCATTATAGTAAATTTCTTGCTGTGTTATTAGGATATTGTGATGCGAATTAGGTGTCAGGTAACGATGAGAATTGTTCAACTAGTGGTTATGTCTTCACCATGGGTGGAGGTGCTATATCGTGGAAGTCTTGTAAACAGACGTGTATTGCACGCTCTTGTTCTACCATGGAATCAGAGTTCATAGCTCTTGAGTTAGCAGGTAAAGAGGCTGATTGGTTGAAAAACCTACTAGCCGATGTACCAGTGTGGGGAGGACGGCAGACACCGATCTCCTTACATTGTGATTCATAAGAAGCTATTGGTGTTGCTAGGAATAGTGTCTATAATGCGAAAAAATGACACATTCGAATCAGGCACGCTGCAGTTAAACAAATCTTTGAAAATGGAGTGATCGCTTTGGACTATGTGAGGTCCGAAAGCAATCTTGCTGATTCCTTTACCAAGGGGTTGACTATGAGACTAGTCGCTGACACGTCGAGGGGAATGGGGCTAAAGTCCTTAAGTCAAGTTAAAGAATGACACTTGACTAGGTCTAAAGTTCAGTTCCTATGGCGTTGTATGATTCATAGCCTACATAGGTGCGATGATCAAAAGACTATGAGAAGTCTTGTGAACACACCTATTAGCACCAAGGTAAACGCATGGCCTCTAAAAGGCGCGTTGCACGTTGAAATCGCGGAACGATCATAATCTGAAGGTATGATATGTGTTGTGGGGGGTATCAACCAAAGCTCAATTAGGAATTCAAATCGCAAGATATTCTCTCACTGTAAGTAAGTTGTTTCCTCATTTCACTAAAGTGTCAATTCAAATCGAAAGATATTGATACCTAAGTATTCAATCCTTAGGTATCAATAAGGCACTTGTGAGCCAAAGTTCTTTTTTCCTTCATTCTTATTGTCCTACATTGGTAGTGAAGTGTGAACTTTGTTGGTTTATATATACTTTCACTACTTATTACACTATCCCTAGTGGTTAAGGGGGTCTTTTGTAGAGACTCTGCGAGTTGCTTAATTTAGCTCGAACCCGCGCACGCAGGTTTGTGCCTGTGTCCGGCGCGGTTCCGAATCCGAGATCCGAGATCCGGGATTTCGGATTTGGGATTTGGCAATCGCCTGTAGCGGGTTGTGCCTCTCTATTTGGGCCTGGTCCATCCGTGTCTTTTTGTTTGTTGTTGAAGCTGTCCATGTACATGTGAGAAACAGTCATAATGTTGTTAGTGGGTGAGAGTTTTCCTCCCCACTATCAGCATTGACTGCTGTGTTTTAGGAGCTCCCAAAGGCTTCCAAAACCGACTCTATTTGGTTATAAATATAGCTGCTCCTGCTCAGTTAACAGCACACAAATTCACACACTCTTCTTCCTCTCTTCTCTTCTCTCTATACATTTCTGGGTTAAAGTTTCTGATCATTCCAGTCCTATCAGTCTTGAGTGGGCGAGTCTGAGAGGCGACAGTAGTGGATCCGTTGGGGAACTACCGATCAATTTGTGATCGCCACCACGATATTTATGATCCTTTATTCCTTGTTACAGGTTTTTACGAACTACAGTGTTGTTTTCACCTGTAAACGGTCATGAACCCCTTCAACCCAATCTCGACCCAATTAAATTTCGCATCGTGTTCGTGTCAGCCTAATTACATAAATGGGTCATCAAGTCTCAACCTGTTAATTATGTGTCGGGTTCGTGTCGTTTTTTCGAGTTATGTACGTTAACATTTGAAAAGTGTAAATATACTTATGTGATACGAGACTCAAGAAAATTTAGAATTAATTTAGTAAATACATCATTCGTGTCGGTTTGTGTTTTGAGACCCCAACCGAAATCTGACCTAAGTAAATCGCGGGTATGATCGTGTCAACCCACGACATAAATGGATCATTAAAGCTCAACCGAAATCCGTTAAATTGTTGTCGAGTTGTGTCATGTTTTTGGGTCGGGTCATTGTTTGCAGAATCTCGTTATATACTCCCTCCGTTCCGGTGAATTACTGTCATTTCATTTTGGCGCAAAGTCCAAAGAAAGAGTGGGGGCCATTTCTAGTTTCACTTAATGAATGACAAGTGGACAATAATTTCATTTAGTGATGAAATTACTCAGAGACTACCTTCCTAATATAGAAATGACAATAATTCACTGAGACACCACAAAAAGGAATATGACAATAATTGACTGACTAGACGAGTACTTTTTTTTTTGGCAACGGTAAATGCATAGAGCTTACAAACTAATAGTACGACTCCTAGAATCGCACATACAAATTACAATATTATAGAAATTAAAGTACCATTTCCTATTAAGTGGCTAGAGGAGATAAAGTGTCGGGTAGCTGCAACATGTTGATGGAGTACTGTACCTTGACCATGAGCTTCATCATAAACGACATCTCCATAACGCGAACCTTCCAATGACCATTGAGATATATGATCTGACGACTGACGGGAACAAGATGCACTTACGCCACGAGGACGTAGAAATGAAAAGTCGAATGCATGCTAAATACACTTGCCTCTAGTAGAGAAAAATCTTCTACATCTTGAAGCACCTACCAGACAGAACAAAGACCAATATCCCAAGAAGACATACCAAAAGACGAACCAATACACAAATTGCTTCATAACCAAACATCTGGCCATAAGTACCACAGAGAATCATCCTAATGTAGAGCCAACATAGACGGGACGAGTACTCAGTTGTACATGTTGGTCATATAATAATACTCCGTACTCCATAATAGTTATGTATCTGTAAAGATTTCCAATACTAAACTATATTCAATTTAACCCTTATAAGTTGATGTTTAATATCTGTGCTACTACATACCGTAAGTTCACGTCCAATTTGTCATTATGTTCTTACATGGTATTGTTACTACACAAATTCTTATTTAAGACGGAGGTATCCGTCTTAAGCTTAAGACGGATACCATATTCTCTCACAAAATACCCATCAAGGGTGAGTGGAGAGCACATGGGGGGTGCCCACCTTGTCCCCTCTACCCATTTCCTCTAACAAAATACCCGTTGCAAGATCCGATCCGTCTTAACCAAGACCTACCGTTGTTACTATTGTTTATGCTTTACACAATGGAGTACGTCGATGGATGATTAAGCATAGTATTAGTCGGAATATTCTGAAGGTACCATTGGTAACAATTAGTGTGAATTTATATAAATGTATATATATGGACCCTATAAGCTATTAGATACACATAACGGGGTGACATAATATAGTTGGATAATTAAGCATAGGACATAGAAGAAAATAACCCATAACAATAGGAAGAAAGTGGTCCTTAAGAGTCGATTAAGAGTAGTATGGTTCAACAATGTAATTGATAGAGCATAATAGATGTAAGGGAGAATGAAGGGGGCCAACAACAACTCATATCAACCCCAATTTTCCAATTAATAATGACCCACTCTTTTTTTTTTGTGCCAGCAAAGCTTGCATGCATGCTGTATAACATGGCAGAAAATAGGGTAATGTGAGCCATATTTTGGCATTAGAGAAGGACATGTTTTTAACACAAATTCTCATTTGTAACGGTCACTATCCATCACAATTCATAAGCTTGTGACGGATAGTGACCGTCACAATTCACAAGCTTGTGACGGA
>JAIUZE010023678.1:0-31188 GCA_022085475.1 Heliosperma pusillum | reverse complement strand
ACTAGAATAAATTCATAAATAATTTATTTGTCTTGCCACACGTCTCTCCAGCCGAAGCATCTAGACAAGCAGCAATAACTTCCACCTGAGAATGGATGTCGAATATCAGTCGGGAGAAACTAGATGCTCTCCCATTCATGTTTACAACAAGCTGAATTAATAAGAATTTATAGCAAATGAAAGTAATCATAAATGACATGTGAAAAAATCTATACAATATGACTACATCGGAACTTAGCAAGACGGGACCAAACCTATATGAATGCTATCTTGCATACGTGGACCATATGCGACCACTAAACCATGAATACTTACAAGACCAGAAGTAGCACACGATCCAAAGCAACATAAGGCACAATGCTAGCATAAAAGCATAGCGAATAGAGCGAACGCCCATTAGAGCGTAGAACCACTGCCTCTAACTTATCAGAGCGTATAACCACCGCCTTCAGCTGACGAAGCGTATAACCACTGCCTCCATCGGCGTGGAGCATATAACCATTGCCTCTACGGTACTATGTATAGTTTATAACCACTGCATATATGTCAAAGACCTGGCCAGACTCTGGATGCGTTAAATGTATATCGAATGACACTCGGGGACCAGAGCGTAAAACCACTGCCTCTGACCAATCCCGACCATAGACCAAAATAAACCTCCTAGGGGTAGCGTTTTTTCGTTCTGAATAGTATATAACTGATACTATCGTCATCTATTCAACAAGCAACAAACAAATGTAGAATATAACTGATTGTACCAACCAATGCGTGAACAACGTCATGACTCAATATAAGAACAGTGTAACTGACTGTCCAAAAATGCGTAAACGAAGTCATGACTCAACTCAAGAACAGTATAACTGACTGTCCAAAAATATAGGAATAAGAATAACCAATATTATATGCGAACATAGTGTTATAGTCCAACTAACCATAACACCACACATAAACAAGCATAAACGACCAAAGGTTATATTATCTTGACCTATAACATTACACCTCAATGGTCATGTTATAGTTCGAGCTATCATAACACCAGACATAGAAGCATTTAACATCCAATGTTATAGTGCCCCCAACTATATCCTTCGCATAACCCTAGTAAAGTTATAGTAACACCAGCTATAACTTTAGTTAAGCGTGCCAGGTTATAGTATCATCAAACATAACCTTCGCTTAACTCAAGGAAAGTTATAATACCTTCTGCTATAACCTTCACTCAACCTTAGTGAAGTTATAGTACTTCAAGCTAAAACCTTTGTTATACGTGTGAGGTTATAGTATCATCAATTACAACTCTCTTCTGTCACGGGTTAGTCCTCTATAACACCATCATCAAGGGGTCGACTCCACGGTACAAACCACCATGTCACCACAACGAGTCTTGTTATAGGACACCGCACCATAACGTAACTTTCAAAGTTATAGCTCGAACAGGTATAACATGGTTAGTTTACGCGCGAAGTTATAGTCTAACATACTATAACCTTAGCGCTGCAAACTAAAACCCCAATACTTCAAAAAGAAGTAAAGCCTCTCTCACAAGGAGGAGGCCGAAACCCCTAGGCCATGGCACTCCCACGCCCGTGCCACCTCTAACGACACTAGGGTTCGCGATTTGAACCCTAGTTCGCACACCAAATAAATAGTTGAAAATAGAATAAGAAAATAAACATTAAATGCAATTAAACATGTAATTCATACGCATAAATAACCACACAAACAATTAGTCATACAATCAATCATTATATCATGTTAATAATTCCCTTCTATAAACACAATTAAAGAAAAACATCTAGTTACCTTTATTACGCAATAAAAACCGCAAAAATATCTTCATCTTCATAAAAATGTCATTAATAAAGTCCTACACGAATCCTCCTCCAAAAACGCCAAAGAAAGACATCTTCTTCTTATCCTTCCAATTTATCTAACCACTATAAAAAAAAACTCTAAAGATAGATCTAAACTCCATACAATCGAGTCCCTTACAAATCCTTTGAATATAGTATATTGTAAAAGTAAGAGCCACGATTGTAAATATAAAATATATATTTGATTTTGATGAAGAACAATGCAGAACAATGGAGCTAAAGGGAGAAAATAAGAGAGGACACAAAATTGAGGTGCTACCGCAAAATAACGCATGAACGAAAGAGTGAGCAGCCTAGTTGTTAGCTTAAATTTTCTATATATAAGAGGGTTTTAGTGGAATTTTGACCCATTGGCTCACAAGATGGATTATCCAATTACAACTCGGATTTAGCACAATTAAAACGATCCAAGAATTTATATAAGAGAAGTAGCTTTTAGACTTAAATGGTCAAATCGTGCGCGGACATTTTAACCTATCTAAATTAGGTCAAATGGAAAATAACAAAATAGAGAATGTAAGCGTTAAATACGAATTAAATTATTAAGCTCGAGAAAATTATTATTTAATAAATAAATACCCGAATAAAGTTTATTATAAAACACGGGTTGTGACAAATAAATTATAATCTACCTCACTTTTTCCTAATTTGTATGATATTCAACAACAATTCTATCATTTATATCAATTTACCCCAAATTCTACTCTAGTAACAATAATCTAACTTAAGATAATCAATATAATATAATCTAAATAATATAACTCAACTTAATAAGATTAATCTCAGCTTAATAATCAAACTAACTATCACAATCATACTAATTACACAAAACCTATCTTAAAAGATGATTAGTGAAAATCATAAGATTAAAAGATGAAGATGACTTACAAGATTGGAAAAGATGAAAGAAAGATCTAGAAGTTTGATCATGCCTTCACCGTGTTGGTTTCTTAGAATGGTTAAGGGATGTGGAGAGAGTCTTTGAATATAAAGGCTACAATGATCCTAAGGCTTTTAAAGTTCCCATCTTAAAACTGAAAGATTATTCCTCTTTATGATATGCTACAAAATGAGAAGTATGTTGAGTCATACTTAAGGGAGTTTGAGTAGCTTACCCTTCAGTGTGACATTACTGAAAAGTCTGAGCAAAGAATTTCTAGGTTTTTAGAAGGTCTAAACTACAATATTTCTAACAAGGTTAGAATGCAACCTCTGTCGTTCTTTGATGATGTGGTTAATCTGTCCCTTAGAGTTGAAAAAATGGGAAAAGAAACAACCAAGTCTTATACCAAACCTGCTACAACCAAAACTTACACTGGGTAACGATTGGCAAGAGTCCTAGGGTCCCTGCAGTCAGTAATAGGAACCCCTTGGACAAAGGTAAAGCCCCTATGGTACAGCAGACAACCCTCACTCCCCCAAAAGAAAAAAAGGAAGTGTTACCAATGTCAGGGCTATGGCCATTTCAAAACGGATTGTCCTTCAATAAGGGCTCTAACTGCAGTAGAAGTTATGGAGTGGGAGAAGGAAGGGCTAATTGAATATGAGCAAGAGGAGGAGCTGAGTGAGCAGGAAGATGAAGTTGACACCTCCTTGGTAGTAGCACCACCAGAAATCTGTCACAACCTTGTCTTGTAGAGAGTTATGCACTCTTAGCACAACCTTTGGAGGAAGACCAGAGATCACTGATCTTCAGAAGCATGTGTACCATACATGGGAGGGTCTGTAATTTTATAATAGATGGGGGGAGTTGTACAAATGTAGCCTATGTTACCATGGTTGATAAGCTTGGCTTGAAGACTACACCACATCCAAACCCATACAAGCTTAGGTGGCTCAACAGGGGTGCTGAAGTGAGAGTTGATCAACAATGCTTGGTGTCGTTCTCCATTAGAGGTACCTACAAATATGAAGTGATAAGTGATGTAGTACCAACAGATGAATGTCATCTAATACTGGGGTGGCCATGGTAATTTGACAAGGATGCATTGCATAAGGATAAGAGTAATGTGTTTACCTTTAGGCATGGGAGTCAAAGGATAATCCTCACACCTTTACCTCCTAACACCAGAGATTATGTTAGCCCAAGTACTAGTGGCCCTAAGGAGGTCCTCTTTCTCACAGAGGCAGCAATGCTAACGGAGGTACAACAAGAACAACCTGTGTTCTTCCTATTGTCCAAACAATTAGATAAACCAGCTAAGACCCTTGCAGAAGTACAAGAGTTTCTTGGTGAGCATGCAGATGTATTCCCAGAGGAGCTACCATCAGGATTACCACCTCTAAGGGGCATAAAGCATCAGATAGACCTCTTGCCATGTGTTATGCTACCTAATAGGCCAGCTTGGAGGAGTGATCCCAAGTCCACTCAAGAATTACAAAGGCAGATAGAGGAGCTGATGTCAAAGTGTTTTGTCAGGGAACCATTAAGCCCTTGTGCAGTGCCCGCTCTTCTAGTCTAAAAAAAGGATGGATCTTGGAGGATGTGCATTGACAATAGAGCTATTAACAACATTACTGTCAAGTACATGTTTCCTATTCCCAGATTAGATGATATGTTAGATGAACTTTGTGGAGCCTGGTTATTCTCAAACAATAGATCTCATGCAGGGTTACCACCAAGTGACGATCATGGGGGTGATGAAAGGAAAACAGCATTTAAGACCAAGCATGGGCTGTATGAATGGATGCCATTTGGTGTTTCAAATGCCCAAGTACATTTATGAGACTCATGACTAAATTATTAAGGCCTTACATGGGTAAATTCATTGTAGTCTACTTTGAGGACATCTTAGTCTACAGCAAGACAAAATCTGATCACTTGAACCACTTGAGAATGTTATGTTTGAAGTTGAGAGAGCACAAGATGTTTGGGAAATTAGAAAAATGCACCTTCATGGCTAGGGAGGTCAAGTTCCTAGGGTATGTCATTTCTGCTAAAGGCATCTATGTGGATCAAGACAAAATTGTAGTAATCAAATCTTGGCCTACTCCAAAGAACATCACTGAAGTTAGGGGATTCCATGGCCTAGCTTCCTTTTACAGGAGATTCATCCAAGGGTTCAGCACCATCATGGTTCCTATAACACAAGGCATGAAGAAGGGTGAATTCAAATGGACTGAGCAAGCACAAGTAGCCTTTGAACTCATCAAGAAGAAGTTATGTGAAGCACCCATCCTAGCTCTACCTGACTTTGATCAACTGTTTGAGGTAGAGTGTCATACAAGTGGGGTGGGAGTTGGAGCAGTGCGTATTCAGGGCAAGAATCATGTTGCTCTCTTTAGTGAGAAGCATAGTGAAGCTAAGCTGAACAATTCCACTTATGATAAAGAATTATGTGCCTTGGTGATAGCCCTTATCTACTAGAGCCATTACCTCAAACCAAAACCTTTTGTGCTTCATTCAGACCATGAAGCCTTGAAGTACATCAATGACAAGCACAATTTATGTTTCAGGCATGCCAAGTGGATTGAATACCTAAAATCATTCAATTTATCCACCAAGGCAAATGTAGTTGCATATGCACTCTCCAGGAGACACTCCATGCTAGTGACAAGAAAGTAAAGAGTCTTGGGCTTTGAGTTCACGAAGGAACTCTAAAAAGATGACCCTGACTTCATGGAAGACAGGCTATTACTACAGGTTAGTTCCAGCAACAAGGAGACAAGATACTTGCTGCAGGAGGGGTATTTGTGTAAGGCAAACAGGCTATGTGTACTCAAAGGTTCATATAGGGACTTGTTGGTGAGGGAGGTTTATTCTAATGGACTACCAGGACACTTTGGTCTGAAAAAGACACTGGATATCCTACAAGACCAATTCTATTGGCCTAGGATGGAGGGAGATGTCCAAGCAGTCATAAGGAGGTGTGCTGCCCACCATAAATCCAAGAGATCATTCCAAGCTAACCCCTACATACCCTTACCAGTACCATATAAACCCTTGGGAAGATGTAAGTATGGACTTCATTGTTGCCTTGCCTAGGACACAGAGAGGAAGGGACTCTATCATGGTGGTGGTGGATAGGTTTAGCAAAATGGTCCACTTTGTAGCCTGTAAGAAGACTGAGGATTCCTCAGGAGTGGATGATCTGTATTTCAAGGAAATAGTTAGACTGCATGGGGTACCCATGTCCATTGTCTCAGACAGGGACACAAAATTCATGAGTTACTTCTGGAAAACCATGTAGAAGCTATTGGATACTAAACTACTCTTCAGCACCTCTCACCATCCTCAAACTGATGGGTAGACAGAGATGACCAATAAGACTTTAGGGAGGATCCTCATATGCATTGTCAATAAGTCATTGGGAGATTGAGATCTCAAACTAGCTCAAGCATAATTTCCTTTCAACAGAGCACCCTCATCAAGCACTGGCCACGGTCCCTTTGAGGCAGTCTATGGCAGCAACCCACTCATGCTTATAGACATGTCAAATATACCTAAGGAACTGATGAACTATGATGCCAAAATAAGGGTAGAACAGACTCTCAGGTTACATGAGCTGGTCAAAAAGCATAATGAGAAAACCAATGATAAGTACAAGCACAGGGCCAAGGTCCCAAGAGGAAAGAAGGATTTCCAAACAGGTGACTTGGTATGGTTGCACCTCAGAAAATGAACTGAATCCTCTTAGGAAAAGAAGTGAATTCAAGGCTAAATGATATGTGAATATTTGTATGATTTTATCCCCTCATTTTAGCTCGATTTGATATGGTTTATCTACTTTAAGAAGTGATTTTATGAGCTAATCTCTCCTTTGCAGTATTTCTCGTGCTTTAATGTCATTTGTAGGAATTGAGTCGTTTCTACTTCAAATCCCGTCATTTGAAGGAAATATGAGCAAGGAGAAGCTAAGAAGGACGATTACGTGAGGTTAAGATGACATGCTACAAATATCTAGAGGTTCCGAGTCAAAGGGAACAAGTTTCAAGTCATTCTGAGCTCATATGCACAAGTTGCGATGGTTTTGCTATTCGTCGACGAAAGTCATCTCAAACTTCATGCTTTGACCCTTAACCCTTGGGGACATGATCAGGCCCAAATAGGGGAGGAAATGAGGCCCAAGAGGTGTTAGTTACGTCCCCGTTCGAATCTAAAGTCAATGGAGTCAAGGTAGATAAAGTCACGTACCAAGGGAAGATCAAACGATAGTCAATTGACCAAGAGTGCAACATCCCCGATCGGATTACCACTTCCCTGATCGGGGAAGTTTGCTGACGTACGCATCTTCACGTCATCACCCTCTCTTTAAATGCAAGGCTTAATGGCTTGTTTAATGGGCATGAATCCGGACGCATTTTGGCAGCCTCTCAACCCTATAAATAGCCTAGCCTCCACACAACTAAGATGTACACAAAAAACACTTCTCTTCTCTCTTTAGTTTAGTTTCTCTCCTTTCTCTCATCTTTCTTAGTTTAGTTTAGTTTTAGTTTTCTCTAGTTTAGTTTAGTTTAGTTCTAAGTTTGTATGGTTCTACTTGTAATTGGAACTCAAGTTTTCGGGTTTGTATTTCCTATTCAAGTTCATATTCCATTTCAATCTTTGCTCATCCTTTTCGGTAATCCTTGTTCTTGCTTTTACATTATAGTTTCATTTTCTTTTAGTACTTCCTTCATCATGTTTATCATTCATAGTTTCCCTTTCATTGTTAATCATGCATAAGTAGTCGTTTTTCTAGGGTGTAGGATAGCCATGTTAGATTGATTAAAAGATGATAATTGGATAAAAAAAATTGTGCTTTTAAAACGTTGTGTCTATGCATGTTTGGATTGTAATGATAGTTGACGATTTTTGGCCATAATCATTGACTAGTATGGAATTCTTTTCCAAGGTAGACATACGAGAATTGAATAGACAAAGCATGACATGGTAGATTAAGACCTAGTAAATCGCCTAAAAAGCCTGCTAGACCATCTGATGTATGATTGTAATGAACACATCATTCTTACGAACTCGCAATGAATTATTTGCATATCTTAAATCCAATTTCTTCAATATGTGAATCTACATGTGGGAACCTATTTCCCTAGATTGTTTTCTATATCGAGTCATTAATTATTGTTTCAGTTTTCTAGCAGTAGTAATAACCATTGTGACAATCATACAAGTTGAAATTCTAATCATATCTTTTCACAAGTATCTCCCGTCTCCCCGAGATCAACCCCTTACTTCTCTAACTGCATTTATTTGTTGTTAGCCTAGCCAAGGGTTATTTATCTTTGATTAGGGTACGCGACAACCCGATCAAATTTTGGCGCCGTTGCCGGGGAGCACGGTTTTGTTTATTTGTGATTAGTAGAGTTTTACCTTTTTATTTTCTTTCTCTTTTATTTTGTGTCGAGGAACACTTGTTCCTTGAGATTCTTCTCACCTTTTCCTTGTAGTTTAGTGACTCTTTTCAGGTAATAGGAATATTTTCTTTCAAAGGGATTGCTTTATTTTCTCTCAATGACTATATATTTCAAACCACCACAATGCGAGAATGAGCCTTTCCATGAATACCTTGACCGATTTTATAGCTATTCAAACCATATTATCTCTCTTGGGTATACCCTTGATGAGATCTATATGAGGAATGTCGTGGTTCATGGAATGCTCATTGAGTGTCATAGCCTGGCTATGCAATTGAGTGGTGGAAATTTTTATCAGAAGAGAGAAAATGAACTTTGGATTTTCTTGGACTTTATGGCATCCCAATCTTGTGATGAAATGCACCGGCGGTTGAGAATCCAAGAGCAAATCAATGAAATCATGGCTCAAATTCAAATACTCAAAGGGCAAAAGGAAGAACCCACGTTTAAAAGAAGTAAGTTAATCAATTTTCCTTATGCTTTTTAAGCCCACCCATATAAGTCTAATTCTCCCCAATCATATGAATTAATAGATGACGATGATGATGGACCAACCTTTTCTATTGAAAGTCACTCTAGTGTCGTTCCATTTGACAATGTTGAGACCCCCATTATTGATATTGACCATATGGTAGTCGAGACTTTAGAGAAGGATGTTGTTAAGCCCATTTGTGACTCCCATGGAGGGTCGTTGATCGAGTCATCAAATTTCTTTGAAAATCCTTTCGCTAACGATATTCCAGATTTATTTGAAAATGATACTGGGTTTAGTGAACCTAGCCTTGAAATTAAGTGGGATCAACCACCCATTTTTGATTCCCAATCCTTTGATTCACCCTACCCCCAATTAGAGTCCACTAATGATATTTTGGGAACTAATTGTTTGTTCCATGATCTTAAACATTTCACTCCATCTCTCACTGACGAGTGGAGCAGTTCAGTGGTCATATATGAAGTTTGTCATGCGCACAATGATAAGATATATCAATTCTTACCTTCAATATTTCAGGCCTATATCTTGTCAATTGCTTACATATGTTTTTGTATAGCTCATGCGCAGGTATATGATCGACTTCTAAGGGCATTGACATGCTTTTTAAGGCACAAAGAATGATTTTCATTAATAAAGATTCTAGCAAGACATTTAAATAAAGCTTCGCGGGAGGCAACCCGTGTTTTATTATATTTTTGTTATGAAATAAATTATTTTTGTTGGACAATTTAATAATGTTAATTTTTAAATAATTCATTTGGTTTTGGTTCTAATAGCTTTGACAATAAGACAATAATTTTATCTAGTATTGTAGTAGCTTGTTCATCACAGGTACTTTGGTGCTTGGGTTGTACTTTGCCCCCGTTTTCAAGCTAGCTTGGGGGAGCTGCTGCACGGTTGTATGTTTTCTTTTCTTTCTTTACCATTTTGTTGAGTCGTCCCCCATTCCTTTGTTGGTTATGTTGTCCTTCTTTGTGTTTTCTGCGCTTAAACCGTTTCGCACATTGAGGACAATGTGTTATTCTAGCTTGGGGGAGGGATTTAGTTTGTGTCGTTGTTTATTTAGTCTAGTTGTTTATTGAATTTGAAAAATTTGAAAAATCCAAAAAAATCAAAAAATTAAAAAATTTAATAAAAGTTGTGTGTTTTGTCCACCCAATTGTGTTGTGCATAATGTCATTCCTCAATGCATTTCCCTTATTGTAGCTTTTTAGCCAATGTTTCACGCTTTTGACGGGATTTTGCATACATGGGGATGTCTTGTACACAGTGGGTGAGGGATTGATTTTAGACTTATTAGGCTTGATCTTGACTTTGGCAAACTACATATACGGTAAGGTAGAGCCTCCAGTGATCGGTACATCTATACCCGATCCCAATTAGGTGTGTGTAGTTTCTCCTTATGATTTGCGTCACATCAAAAACGCATAAGTATGGTTCTCATTTCATTTCTATAAGCATTGCATTCATGATTCACTAAGATTTGAAGCCTTTTTCACTTTGAATTACCCCTCAAAATTAGCCTCTTCATACAAATGTTTCACAAAATAATAGCTACATACAAAAACTACCTACCTTTTGAGCTAGTAGCTAGACTATGGTGTATGGGTGCTCTTTTGAGAACATTTTGTTCCTTAATGACAAAGTGAATTTGGAGAACGAAAAATTTTTAAGAAGTGATGTTCAAAAGAAAAGAAAGAAATAGCAAAAATGAAAAAAATCGGAAAATTGAAAAAGAAAAGAAAAAAATAATAAGAGAAGAAGTTGTGAGTATCTCCTCAAAATGTCAAATCAATAGAAGGAGTTTACCCTTTGTGATTTGAGTGTAATAAGCCAAATTGTTGCTTCTGGCTTCGTTATTTGTCTTTTGGGAATTAACCGAAAGTTTGGATTGAGTATTCATTTATCATTGGTCAGTTGCTAGCTCATTCTAACCTTCACATGACCATAACTATTGGTCCACCTTTCGCCCATTTCCCAAAGCCTTCTTCTTATTTTTCGGCTTCTTTTCTATGTGCATTGTGATCTTTGACTTGTGTTTTGAATTGTTTACCATATTAGATTGCGGGCGCATTCTCATGAGTCGTAGATAGGAGAGTGCCACTCAAATATAAAATAATATTTCCTTGATTTATATAAAAATTTGAGTGTTGAGTGCACCGTGAGAGTCCATTGTCAAAAGATCATGCAAGAGCCGAAAAAGTCTATTTGATGTTTCTTATGCTGCGCCGTTATGTAAATCTCAACCATGTTTTGCATTTTCCCTATGCCCACGTTGTTTCGGGATGTATTTCATTGTGCTCTATAAGCTACTTGATGGGATTTGCATTTGGTTTGATTGATTGTTGCTCGTCGCCCTTGTCCTTGTCATGTTTGTTATTGTATGCTTGCTTGAGGACAAGCAAGGGTTTAGCTTGGGGGAGTTTGACAAGTGAATATTTGTATGATTTTATCCCCTTTAAGAAGTGATTTTATGAGCTAATCTCTCCTTTGCAGTATTTCTCGTGCTTTAATGTCATTTGTAGGAATTGAGTCGTTTCTACTTCAAATCCCGTCATTTGAAGGAAATATGAGCAAGGAGAAGCTAAGAAGGACGATTAATTGAGGTTAAGATGGCATGCTATAAAGATCTAGAGGTTCCGAGTCAAAGGGAACAAGTTTCAAGTCATTCCGAGCTCATATGCACAAGTTGCGATGGTTTTGCTATTCGTCGACGAAAGTCGTCTCAAACTTCATGCTTTGACCCTTAACCCTTGGGGACATGATCAGGCCCAAATAGGGGAGGAAATGAGGCCTAAGAGGTGTTAGTTACGTCCCCGTTCGAATCTAAAGTCAATGGAGTCAAGGTAGATAAAGTCACGTACCAAGGGAAGATCAAACGATAGTCAATTGACCAAGAGTGCAACATCCCCGATCGGATTACCACTTCCATGATCGGGGAAGTTTGCTGACGTACGCATCTTCACGTCATCACCCTCTCTTTAAATGCAAGGCTTAATGGCTTGTTTAATGGGCATGAATCCGGACGCATTTTGGCAGCCTCTCAACCTTATAAATAGCCTAGCCTCCACACAACTAAGATGTACACAAAAACACTTCTCTTCTCTCTTTAGTTTAGTTTCTCTCCTTTCTCTCATCTTTTTTAGTTTAGTTTAGTTTTAGTTTTCTCTAGTTTAGTTTAGTTTAGTTCTAAGTTTGTATGGTTCTACTTATAATTGGAACTCAAGTTTTCGGGTTTGTATTTCCTATTCAAGTTCTTGTTCCATTTCAATCTTTGCTCATCCTTTTTCGGTAATCCTTGTTCTTGCTTTTACATTATAGTTTCATTTTCTTTTAGTATTTCCTTTATCATGTTTATCATTCTTAGTTTTATAATCTTAGTTTCCCTTTCATTGTTAATCATGCATAAGTAGTCGTTTTTCTAGGGTGTAGGATAGCCATGTTAGATTGATTAAAAGATGATAATTGGATAAAGATGTGTCTTAAACGTGTGTCTATGCATGTTTTGGATTGTAATGATAGTAGACGATTTTGGGCCCATAATATGGACTAGGGAGGATTCTTTTCCAGGTAGAATACGAGGAAATTGATAGACAAAGCATGACATGGTAGATTAAGACCTAGTAAATCGCCTAAAAAGCCTGCTAGACCATCTGATCTATGATTGTAATGAACACATCATTCTTACGAACTCGCAATGAATTATTTGCATATCTTAAATCCAATTTCTCCAATTTGTCAATCTACATGTGTGAACCTATTTCCCTAGATTGTTTTCTATATCGAGTCATTAATTATTGTTTCAGTTTTCTAGCAGTAGTAATAACCATTGTGACAATCATACAAGTTGAAATTCTAATCATATCTTGTCACAAGTATCTCCCGTCTCCCCGAGATCGACCCCTTACTTCACTAACTGCATTTATTTGTTGTTAGCCTAGCCGAGGGACATTTATCGTTGATTAGGGTACGCGACAACCCGATCACTAAACAAGCCAATGTTAGCACTCCTTAGAAAGAACTCAACAACCTGCACTAGGCTAGGTAATTCAGATAGTACCTTGCACCCTAGCACACAAGCATAGGTAGCAAAGGGGGTGTTAGGACTCAAGACACACAAGTAATGAGTTCTAGACACTACATTCTTAGGTCACACACAAGCTCATTAAGAAATGCTACAATACTTAGCCGTGCTGAAGGACTCTTTTGAACAAAGTTCAGAAATATAATAATTCTAGTCTGCTTCTTTAGGTTACATTATAGGCCTTATATAGGCAATTACAATAGATCTTGACCCTTGAAAACAAAGACGTCTAAGGGCTTTGAAAGCCTTACAACTTTGTGAAAACAAATTACAAAGTCAGCTAACGAAGACAACAAAAATAGATTGCAAACACAGAAAAAGAAGACTGAAAAGTAGGTTTGTCCCTTTCCAGAAATGGCAATTCTGCTCAATGCCTTGGGAAGTCCTTGCCTGGCTTGTTCTTGCTGTGTTTGGGACTGACAGGGGCTTCATATACGACCTTCCTAAAATACTAAGTCAGCTAATGAAGACAAAAAAAACAGACTGCAAACACAGAAAAAGAAGACTGAAAAGTAGGTTTGTCCCTTTCCAGAAATGGCAATTCTGCTCAATGCCTTGGGAAGTCCTTGCCTGGCTTGTTCTTGCTGTGTTTGGGACTGACAGGGGCTTCATATACGACCTTCCTAAAATACTAAGTCAGCTAATGAAGACAAAAAAAACAGACTGCAAACACAGAAAAAGAAGACTGAAAAGTAGGTTTGTCCCTTTCCAGAAATGGCAATTCTGCTCAATGCCTTGGGAAGTCCTTGCCTGGCTTGTTCTTGCTGTGTTTGGGACTGACAGGGGCTTCATATACGACCTTCCTAAAATACTAACTACACCTGATGTTGATCATACACAAAAATAAGGAGCTTGGACATAAATGTTGCCCTTGGTACCAGCTGACTCCTCCATATGACCTTCACTCTTCTAGGCTGTTTTAGATGGGCTTCTAGACTTTATTTGGAAAACTTGTCCTGGACTTTTCTCTTGCTAAGGATCTCAAATTTTAGGGAAAAGAAGATGGAGCCCTTGGTTGGACTTGTGGTGCATGATATTTGGCTGGTACTCTGGCTGGTCTTGACTTGTTTTCAGAAAACTGGACCCTGCTCTGGTGACCCTTCTTGTGGCTGTTCTTGCTTGATTTCCTGCTGCTTCTTGGATGTCATAGGGGCGCTTGGGGAGTTTTATATGTGGTGCTTTTGGTGTGGGGTTCTTGCTTGTCTAGTTGGGAGGTGGTTGGTTCCCTTTTGCTACAATGGTACAGTCCTGGCTAGCTGAGTTCTTGGCTTGGTGAGGCTGGGGTTCTACTCCTGTTGCAAACTCTCCTTCCTGAAAAGGATTTGTCCTCAAATCCTCACTGTTCTCATCCTCAGACTCTCCATAGTATGGGCTCAGATCACCCACATTGAATGTTCCATGTACTCCATACTCTCCTCGGAGGTCAATCTTGTATGCATTGGAACCTAGCTTCTCTATGACCTCAAAGGGACCCTCTGCTCTTGGACTTAGCTTGTTATTTCTCTTGTCAGGGAACCTTTCCTTCCTTAGGTGCAACCACACTAAATCTCTTGCCTTGAACTCCTTGGACTTCTTTGGACCTTTTGCTCTGGCGTTATACATTTCATTAGACCTCTCAATCTGTTGCTTCACCTTGGCATGTATCTGTATCATCTGCTCCACCCTGTTCTTTACATCATAGGGCACTACCTTCTTTGCTATTGGTACAAGGTCTATTGGCATCAAAGGGTTAGTGCCATAAACAATTTCAAATGGACTTTTACCTTTGCTGGTGGAGGGGGCTCTGTTGAAAGCAAACTCTGCCTGTGCTAGATTCAAATCCAAATCCTTTAAAGACCTTGAGATGATACACCTAAGGATCCTGCCCAGAGTCTTGTTTGTAACCTCTGTTTGCCCATCAGTTTGGGGGTGATGGGAGGTGCTGAACAGGAGCCTTGTCTTTAGTAGCTTCCAAAGTGTCCGCAAGAAGTGACTCATGAACTTAGTATCTCTGTCAGACACTATGGTTCTTGGTACCCCATGGAGTTTCACAATCTCCTTGAAATACAGGTCTGCAACTCCCATGGCATCTTCAGTTTTCTTGCAGGCAACAAAATGTGCCATTTTGCTAAACCTGTCCACAACCACCATGACTGAGTCCTTGCCCCTCTGAGTTCTAGGGAGAGCCACTATAAAGTACATGCTAACATCTTCCCAAGGCTTGTCTGGCACTGGTAAGGGGGTGTATGCTCCAGCTTGAAAGAATGACTTGGATTTATGGCAAGCACTGCACCTTCTGATTACATCCTGAACATCTCCCAACATTTTTGGCCAATAGAATTGTTCCTGCAGCATGTCATAGGTCTTCTGGATGCCAAAGTGACCAGCTAGGCCATTTGAATGAACCTCTTTCACCAACAACCCTCTGTAAGGACCCCTTGGAATACATAGCTTGTTTCCTAGGAAGAAGAACCCTTCCTGCTCCCAATATCTACTTCCACTTTTAGTTGTGCCCTCCAATCTTGCCACCTAGTCTTCTTTAAAATCAGGGTCCTCCCTATAAAGCTCCTTCATGTGCTCAAACCCAAGCACTCTTTGCTCCATGTAGGTCAGCATCATGGTCCTCCTTGAAAAAGCATCTGCTACCACATTGTTTTTGCCCTCAATGTACTTGCTGGATAATGAGAAGGATTGTAAATACTCTACCCACTTGGCATGCCTAGCATTCAACTTATGTTGTCCATTGATGTACTTAAGTGCCTGGTGGTCAGAATGTAACACAAAGGGTTTGGGCTTCAGGTAGTGACTCCAATGGTTCAAAGCTCTGACTATTGCATAGAATTCTTTGTCATAGGTTGAGTAGTTGAGTTTAGCACCACTCGGCTTCTCATTAAAGTAGGCAACAGGTTTTTGTTCTTGCATTAGGACAGCACCAATGCCTATGCCACTAGCATCACATTCCACTTCAAATAGCTTGTTAAAATCAGGGAGAACAAGGATGGGAGACTCACACAAGAGGTCTTTGATGATGTTGAAAGATCTCTCAGCCTTGTCATTCCACCTAAACTCTCCTTTCTTCATGCACTCAGTTAAGAGGGCCATGATGGAACTGAACCCCTTGATGAATCTTCTGTAGAAGGAGGCCAATCCATGAAAGCTCCTTACTTCAGTTATAGTTTTAGGGACCTGGCACTCCCTAATTGCTTTCACCTTGTCTTGATCAACACCAACTCCTTCTTTGGAGATGATGAACCCCAAGAACTGAACTTCTTCCTGCATGAAGGGACACTTTTCCATCTTGCCAAACAATTTGTGCTTTCTCAGGACATCAAATAACAATCTCAGGTGTTGGAGGTGTTCTTCTGTTGAGGGGTTGTAGACCAATATGTCATCAAAGTATACAACCATGAACTTCCCGAGATAGGGTCTAAGTACCTCATTCATCAACCTCATAAAGGTTCTTGGGGCATTAGATAAGCCAAAGGGCATGACCAACCATTAATACAACCCATGTTTGGTCTTGAAGGCTGTCTTCCACTCATCCCCAGCCCTGATCCTCACCTGGTGATATCCTTGCCTCAGATCAATCTTGGAGAAGACCTGAGTTCCACTCAGCTCATCTAGGATATCATTCAACCTTGGTATAGGGAACATGTATTTGATGGTAATGTTGTTGATGGCCCTACTGTCTATGCACATTCTCGAGGACCCATCCTTCTTGGGAACCAGCAAGGCAGGAACTGCACATGGACTGAGGGATTCCCTCACAAAACCTTTAATTTGCTGAGTAAGTCACCAACTTGAGATTGTAGTTCTTGAGTGGATTTTGGATCACTCCTGTAAGCAGGCTTGTTGGGTAACATTGCTCCATGATTGAGATCAATATGATGTTCTATTCCTCTAAGAGGGGGTAGCCCACTAGGCAAGTCAGCAGGGAACACATCTCCATAATCCTCTAGTATCTGTTGGGCTTCAGATGGAATGTATCCTTCGGGAGGTAGGATCTCTTTAGTTAGCAGGATGAACACAGATTTATCACTCATAAGCTCTTGAACAACCTCAGCTTCACTCAGGAGTAAGACTTCTTTGGAAATGTTACTGACAGGGGTAATGTTCCCCTTAAGATTGGGAGGTAAAGGGGCAAGTATTATCTTCTTGTTACCAATCTTAAGAACATAAGTGTTGTCCCTTCTATGGTGTACAGAGTCTCTATCAAACTCCCATGGCCTGCCTAACAGGAGGTGGCAAGCATCCATAGGTAGAACATCACATAAGACCTCATCAGTATATCCTTTCCCAATAGAAAATGGCACAACACAGTGTTGATCCACCCTAACTTCAGCCCCCTTGTTCAGCCACCTAAGCTTGTAAGGTTGAGGGTGGTCTTTGGTGGGCAATGTTAGTTTATCCACTAGTGTTTTAGAAGCCACATTGGTGCAGCTACCTCCATCCACAATCAGGTTACAAACCCTCCCTTTAATGGTACACCTGGTTCTAAAGATCTGGTGTAACAACCCGAAAAGTACCCTATTTTTCTAGTAAAATTTCTTAAGTATACTTTTCAGCAAGGTTAAGTTTTTAAAATAGAATTTATTGTTTCGAGTCGTATTTTGAAATTCCGAGTTCGTATTTGGAATTTCTGAGAGATTTCATGAAAATCCCGTTTTTAGTCATCTTTGACTTTTCTTGACTTTTAAGTCGTCTTTGACTTTTTCTTGACTTTTTAAGGTCGTCATTGACTTTTCTTGACTTTTAAGTCGTCATAAACTTTTATTGACTTTTAAGTCATCTTTGACTTTTCTTGACTTTCAGTCAACTTTGACTTTCGTTGACTTTTTCCCGACTCGCCTTATAAGTTTGAAGACCGAAATTTTATTTAAAAAAATACTATTTTTGATTTATTTTTATTTAGATTTATTAGAATTTATGATAATTTAATAAAATTATTTTGAATTTATTCGGAATTTATAATAAGGTTTTACGGTTTAAACCCGGGAATCATTTAACTATTCCCGACTCATCGTAAATCCCGAAACAAACCCGAAACTCGACTTTGGAATGAGTCACACGCCCATGTCATCGTTTTCCACTCACTTGAGATATTTTAATTGTTTCGATTAAACTAATACAAATATCTTAGATATTTGTTACTTTATCGATCCGTCCGTTTAAATTACGCAAATCGAGCAAAAACAGACCCGATATCACATACTCCACACGGCTCTCCTCTCCTCTCTTAAGCTAGATATTTTCCTTTCTTTTGATTACAATAACATAATATCTAATTAATATCTAGATATTTCATTAAACAATTATAAAACCCGAGTCAATTCCGTAACAACAATTTCAAAATCCGACTCCATATTTCCTCTATAATACACGGCTCCCTCACCCTCCATTACTCACTAACAACTTTTCATTTTACAACAAATCAACTTAAGATCAAATTAATCGTTCTTCATCGTTCTTGAACGTTCTTCGTCGTTCTTCATTCGTTCTTCGTCGTTCTTGAGCAAAATCATCATAAAACCTTCATTTCTTATTCAAATCCGTCCTAACTTATATTTATAGAATCTCCTCTTCGCTCTCCATCTTCAAGTACGGTTTATTTTCAATTCCGACAAAATCGTTTTCAACACTTTAATTATGGAAAATCAAGTTTTAATTCTAATAATGTTTTTCTTGTCATTTCTTATAGGGGAAGATTTTGAAGACGAGTTTGGTGACTCGTATATTTTAGAAGAAGACTAGAAGACGGGTTTCTTGTTTCTTTAGTTCTTATTTTGGTGCTAATTGATTTTTGTGCTAGCTAAGGTAGCGATTCCGAGTTACTCGACGAATTAATGTTACATACTTTAGTTGTTGTTTATGATTTACGGTTTTTAATTAGTAACATGATAAGTAATCATTTTTATTATGTTGTATGAATTTATGACATGTTTGGTGTTCTTGACATATTTGGATGATTTGTTCATAATCATGATTTTTGTATGATGATGGTTTAATTGGTTGTTAAAATGGTTGTTTGATAATTAAAACATGTTGGAAATAATTTGGGGTTGTTTGTTGGTGGGGCCGTGTAAGGGGCTGTTTTGGAGGGGCTGGAAACCGGTCCAAACCAGGCCGGTTCAGGCCGGTTCAGACCCGGTCCAGCCCGGTCTAGTTGGTCCGTGTTTTGGTTCTTGGGTTTTGTCGATACTTGATTGTTTTGTTGTTGTTTTAATGGGTTTTAAATATGTTAAGCATGGGGGAAATATTAAGGAACGGTTTTGAGAAATGATGAACAAAACCGGTTCAAAGTGAACCGTGGGTCCCCTTGGTCTTGTGACGGTTTTTGAGTTATCGCCATTTTATCGTGTTTTGTAATATTTAGCAAGTGGGAAATTTTAATAAGTAAATTATTTAATTAAAAGCTTTTCATTATATTATTATTTCGCACATGTTAGAAATTATAATACGAGATTTTAGTTTAATTTGATATCATGTAAGTCAAGCGGGTTTTCGTATGAATTAATAATTCACATGTTAGAAATAGAATGAAATAACATGAAATGAATGTGATATTCTTATGTTCAAGCCTCGATGGCTAAGACTCTGTTTCTAGCCGGTTTGACCAAACGGGTTTGGTCAAACTAAGATCTAGTCAGCCCCGTTTTGACTGATGACCCGTCGCGGGACTCGGGTCGGGGATTTGTCTTCAGGTAAGGTTGTATTTAATTAATGAATTAGCCTTAGTAGATATGAGGCGATATGATATTTGATTATGATTTATATGCAATTAGTCACATGATAGGAAGTCTTTCCCGTGACTGTTTGATTGTATGATATATGTCGTGTTGACTAAGTACCCATAGAGAATTATGAGTATATGGCGTCTTGACCATTCTAATTCTAAATGAGTATCTTGGACCATGACAGTGATAGGCCGTACTATCTTTAACGAGCATATGGAGTTTGCCGCTTGATAGCTTTTGTGTTCCCGGCTTGATGGATCTTCAAGTCGGGGCATGGCTGCCATGGTTTCCACTTTGGGAAATGGAGCCAGCTTTAGTACTAGCCAACCTTTTGGTGGATCTCCTTAGGGGTACTCATGTGATTGTATCATGGGTCTTGGATGCGATGGATCTTCGCATTTCTCTAGGTCTGCGCAGTCTAGGTTTAGGGTTGAGTCGTATCTTGGACATGTTATTAGGGTAACCTCTGAGCTAAGAGATGTGCTTTGGATCTGGGCCATGTTATTAGTGTAACCGCTGAGCCCAGATGTGTGCTTGGTATTTGGGCCATGTCATTAGCGTGACCGCTGAGCCTAAATATTTAAGTATATCCTACCTCGTGGTATAGACTTGAGTTACAGAAGTCTTCTATTGACGTCACTAAGAACTTGTGCCTGTTTGTAGAAGTATTGGTCTTTCATGTTTGTATGATTCTATGAATCTTAGAAGGTGAGATGCAAGCCGGCTAAGGTTGATAGAGTTTGGATTACCGATTGTTAACTGATTCACATGATTACGTGTTGATTAGGGTTTGAGTGTATCACGGCCATGTTTCTGAGAGGAACCTCTGAGCTAGCATACCAGCTTCCCTACCTCGAGTTATAGTTTATTATCGGTTTCACATGATAGCTTTCACATGCTAGGTTATTTGTTAGTTATCTGTTTCATAACATGAAAAGCATATCATATATGTTAAAGTTTTGTATTGTCCATATACATTGCTTTTATGTTATTCATGTTTTATTAAACTTGACATTTCGTGGCTGGGAGAACTCGGAGTTACTCCCCACTGACTGTGGCTTCCGTGTTTATATTTAATGCGGTCGAACAGGTGGTGATGCATACTTTGGGTACATTGACGAGCTAGCGAGCGAAGTATTTACCTTGGACTATATTCGGTTCTTAGATTGTATATTATTATACACTCTTTTATTTCCGTATTTATACGGGAGATATGTCTCCCGTCTTGTATAATTCTTATGTATAATATTATTTCCGTTTTGTAATGACCCTTTTTATTTATGACACCCTTCGTTATGTATTTAAATTATTTTTTTTCTTTCCGCAAATTTGAGGGTGTCACATCTGGTGTCTTTGATCTTCTTCTAAGGGTTGGGGTTGTGTGTGCATTACCCTCCATGTCACCAGGCTTAACTCAGCATCTGGTTCAATCAACTCTTCACTAGTATCTGCCTCTGGCTCTTCCATCTCATCATCACATACCAACACCTCATCTTCTCCCCAATGAATTACTTCTAGGGTGCTCAGAGCTCTTTTAGATGGAAATTCTCTAGCAAAATGTCCATATCCTTGACATTGAAAACACTTTTTTAGAGGGGTAGCTTTTCATTGGCCTGCATCAACAGCCTTGCCTTTATCAGGGTTGAAAGGAGTCTTGGTAGGGATCACAGGTTCTCCTATCTTGACTCCTACAAAGGGCTTGAAGGTACGGGTTCTAGCCGGTGTCTTAGAGGCACTGGATTTCCCTTTCCCCAACTTCTCTACCCTTAAAGACAAGTTGACAGCCTCCTCAAAGGAGTATATATTTTGCAGCCTGACTTTACTAGTTATCCTCTCATCCAACCTTTCTAAGAACCTTGCTATCTTTTGCTCAGGTTTCTCAACAACCTCACATTGTAGTGTGAGTTGTTCAAAGTATCTTAGGTAAGATTCTACAGGTCTTTGTTCTTGTTTTAGGTGAGTGAGCTTAATGAACATGTCCTGGGTGTAGTCTTTAGATACAAACTTAGCTCTCATTTTCTTCTTCAGTTTGAGCCATGACTTAACAGGTTCTTTCCATTCCCTAACCCTCAAGGTTTTCATGTTTTCATACCACAGTGAGGCATACCCTTTAAGTTTCATGATAGCAACCTTGAAAGCCTTCTTATTAGTGTATCCTTTAAACTCAAAGACTCTTTCTAAAGACCTTAACCAATCTAGGAAATAATCAGGGTTCATGCTACCTAGAAAGTCAGGGATTTCTACCTTGATGTCTTTGTCTTGGTGTCTGAGAAGACTTTGATCTGAGCCATCTGAGTCTGACATTTCAAATTGCTCTACAGGTTGTCTCCTCCTTCCTCCACCTTGTTGGAATGGTGCTCCTCTTCCTCGACCTCTGCCTCCCCTTATGTCATTGTTCTGTTGGCCCTTAAGAAGTTCATTGACAGATCTGGAGACTTCCATCACAGTTCTGACAAGTCCTTGAACTGTGGTTTCAAGACCTGTAATTCTCTCTTCACTCATGGTTGATTTTTGTGTTTTTAATGTAGTTAGGTGGATGAACTCATAAACCAAAGCTCTAATAACCAATTGAACTCAATCCTCTTAGGAAAACAAGTGAATTCAAGGCTAAACAAGCCAGTGTTAGCACTCCTTAGAAAGAACTCAACAACCTGCACTAAGCTAGGTAATTCAGATAGTACCTTGCACCCTAGCACACAAGCACGGGTAGCAAAGGGGGTGTTAGGACTCAAGACACACAAGTAATGAGTTCTAGACACTACACTCTTAGGTCACACACAAGCTCACTAAGAAATGCTACAATACTTAGCCATGCTGAAGGATTGTTTTGAACAAAGTTCAAAAATATAATAATTCTAGTCTGCTTCTTTAGGTTACATTGTAGGCCTTATATAGGCAATTACAACAGATCTTGACCCTTGAAAACAAAGACATCTAAGGGCTTTGAAAGCCTTACAACTTACTGAAAACAAATTACAAAGTCAGCTAATGAAGACAACAAAAACAGATTGCAAACACAGAAAAAGAAGACTGAAAAGTAGGTTTGTCCCTTTCCAGAAATGGCAATTCTGCTCAATGCCTTGGGAAGTCCTTGCCTGGCTTGTTCTTGCTGTGTTTGGGACTGACAGGGGCTTCATATACGACCTTCCTAACATACTAACTACACCTGATGTTGATCATACACAAAAATAAGGAGCTTGGACAGAAATGTTGGCCTTGGTACCAGCTGACTCCTCCATATGACCTTCACTCTTTTAGGCTGTTTTAGATGGGCTTCTAGACTTTATTTGGAAAACTTGTCCTAAACTTTTCTCTTGCTAAGGACCTGAACTTTAACGGAAAAGAAGATGGAGCCCTTGGTTGGACTTGTGCTGCATGATATTTGGCTGGTACTCTGGCTGGTCTTGACTTGTTTTCAGAAAACTGGACCCTGCTCCGGTGACCCTTCTTGTGGCTGTTCTTGCTTGATTTCCTGCTGCTTCTTGGATGTCATAGGGGCGCTTGGGGAGTGTTATACCTGGTGCTTTTGTTGTGGGGTTCTTGCTTGTCTGGTTGGGAGGTGGTTGGTTCCCTTTTGCTACAATGGTACAGTCCTGGCTAGCTTAGTTCTTGGCTTGGTGAGGCTGGGGTTCTACTCCTGTTGCAGAAAAGAAAGCTTTTCTAGCAAGAGAAAGAACAAGCTTATGGCCAGGGCAAAGGGACCTTTTGAAGTCACAGAGAAGGTTGGAGCTAATGCCTACAAGATAGATCTACCTAGGGAGTATGGGGTTCATGGCACATTCAACATAGGAGACCTTAGTCCTTACTATGATAGTGAAAAGGAGAACTCTAAGGATTCGAGGTTCAAATATTTTCAACTAGGGGAGGATGAAGCAAGGGCTAAGGGCTCAGCACCACCAAGACACTCAGAACCCTCACAGGACCATGGCAAGACACCAACACAAGCACCACCATCCAGATTCACAAGATCAAAGACAATTCAGCCAGTCCGGGAAGAAGCAGTTCAGGCAGAGCATGGTTCCAGGCCAGATATCCAAAGGCAACTATCCAAGCAAGGGCTCTAACTCCTTTTCCCATCCAGTTGAGGTCCTTAGATAGCTAAAATTTTTGGACAATGTTTCCTAAATGTTCCTAGAATTGCAATTAAAACAGCCTACAAGTTCAAAGGTCATAACAAGAAGCCAGTCAGGCACAACGGCCAATTAATCCATCCAAAGGCATCTTCTCTTTCTGTGACCAGTCTTAGCATTAATCAGGTCCTCGAGAAAGTCATAGTAGTCCCTCTCAAGGGCCCATTATCAGCAGCAAACAGCCAGACCAAGCAGCTACTAGTTCTAAACAACATTGCCATATAAGGAAAGAGACAATGTTAGTTTTGCAGCAACTTTTCTGAAGATTTGCACTCTATTTTAGCTCGTCTCAATAGAAGACTTTTGTGCATCTGTTTTTTTTTTTTTGTCATTGTAAGGCTATTTCAATCCCTTAAATGTAACTTTAATTCAGTGGTAGAGATCTCCTTGTAATGCTCTATATAAATAGCCTTTTGCACTATGTAATACTCAGGATATGAATGAATGAAAAACCTGGAGTATTTACTCTATTGTTTATTAACCTGTGCCAGTCTTGGTTAGCTCAAATCCTCAACAAACTTGTGCTAGTCTTAGTTTTTTGCCCTGAGCTTAAGACGTTCACTTGTGCTAGTCTTAGTGAGTGAATTAAGCTTAGGCCTCACTGAGTTTATTAGGTCTATCTGTGCTAGTCTTGATATTCTTAAAGTCAAGTTTCTATCCTTTGTGTGTGTGTCCTGTGTTTGCTTCTTGTTTTCAGTCCTAACCCCTAGTTTGGTGCTCCAATAAGTTACTTATGGAAGACCTTATGGAAGCTTCTCAACACCAAACTATTGTTCAGCACTACACATCACCCTTAGGCTGATGGGAAAACAAAAATCACTAACATGACCTTAAGTAGGATACTAAGGTGCCTTGTGAATAAGTGTTTAAAATATTGGGATCTTAAACTGGCTTAAGCCAAATTCGTTTTCAATAGAACTTCCTCTTCACTACTACAAAAACAGCCTATGACAACGGTTAAAAACCGTTGTAATATTAAAAAGCGGACGTTGTTAAAGCCTCCGTTGTTAAAGGTTTTACAACGGTTCCGATTTAAAGAAAACACCGTTGTGAATAGTTTTAACAAGGGTACAAAGTCGTTGTTATTACTAGATAACTGTTGTTAAAACGTGTGAATAATTATGGTGGGAAAGATACAAAAACGGTTCTGTTAAATGAAACTGTTGTTAAAGGTTTGATTAGTTTTGGTGGGAAAGATTATAACAACGCTATTGTTTTTCAAACCTGTTGTGAATATAGTTAATTACAATGGAGTATATTAAACAAGCCGTTGTGGAAAGCTTTAATAACAATAGGTATATCAGAATACACCGTTGTTAAAACGTGTGAATAGTTTTGGTGGGAAATATGTAACAACGGTCTGTTAACCAAAACCGTTGTTAAAGGTATGATTAGTTTTGGTGGCGGAAATATTATAACAACGCTTTAGTTTTTCAAACCCGTTGTGAATATAGTAAATTACAACGGTGTGTAATAAAGAAGCCGTTGTGGAAAGTTTTAATCACAACAGGTATTTTAGAATACACCGTTGTTAAAGGTATGATTAGTTTTGGTGGGAAATATGTTACAACGCTTTTAATGAATTTTAAAAAACCGTTATTATTTTTGTTATTGTTTTTGAAAAAATTGTAATTTGCTCCCCTGCCAGTGAAAATCCTGCATAAATCAGCAGCAGTAGCAGCACGCATAAACCACTTTCAGCAGCAGCAAAATGATATATCTATATATAAATCAGAGCAATTCATGTACAGAGCAATTCATCAGAGCAATTCATGTACAGAGCAATTAATGTACAGCAGCAACAAAATGATATATACAAACAAAATGATCTCTTTCAGAGCAATTCATACTTACAATTTGCTCTAATGACTTCTACAAATTAAAGTTCCCTATCTGCTTCCAAAATAATCTAAGTTTCATTTATTATTTCTTACAATAATGTTCAAGGACGTATTTGCCCCACAAGTCCCTTACCTCGTCTATATGGTGCTTTTTGTACTCAGGGACATGTGGCGTGCTGATTAAATACTGCGGATAAAACAAATAAAAGACATCGATCACTAGGGTAACAACAGTATAGGCATACATAGCAACATCGATCATATATAGCAGAAAAGATATCAGCACTAATGAAAAAAAAATAATAGCTACATTAAACTACTAACTCTTTCTGGAATGATGATATATCTTCGCCTAATAATCTCCAACATGAAACGACAAACGTAGTATCCACATTGTATGCTATCCGGCTGTTTAGGGACCCATTATTACATAAAAAACGAAGAGACGAGAAGGCAATTACCAATTAGTTTAATGCGTAATTAAAAAAGACAGATGTATATGCGTAATTAGTTTAATGCACTTAATTATTAAGGTATTGTATTTGCGCGTACGTACCCCTGTTATCGTCATAAAAGTAGGGCCATCATCAGAATCTTTCGTCGGTTGATCGTTGTTTGCTCTTTTCTTCTCAAAGGCCCTTTAAAAAAGGAAAGAGGCCGAAAGTCACATAAACTTACTTAATAATAATAATTGAAACTTAATATTTTGTGCCAAATCAGTATTACAAACTTACTTAAAAATCATCTTCTTATAGGTCTCGGATGGTTGTTTATGCAAAGAGTCTAACCAAAATACTTTCTTCTTGGTCGGACTGATCGCTGCTAGTACCCAATGTCTCCTAGATCGAGAGACACATCATTATTAACAAGCACAACATGCATCATAACCAAACATATAAAAATGCAATTGTATTTGGAATCGTAATAATAATTATATATTACCCGATTTCATTATAAGGGGCAAGAATGAGCTTTTTGTTTTTCGCCAATTCCGCAGCAATATAATCTATACGTTCTTCATACGAAATCATCCCGATATGCAAAGATAAAAGATTTGGGCACAGGAATCCGTATAGAGCCAGTGGATTCTTGGTCTCGGGGATCACAACCGATTTCAAGTACCTACATGACTGTTTTAATTTTGATATTAAAAACACTATATCTTAGGCAGAATATTAGAATATTGCATGATTTAATTTATTAAGAAACTTACTTCATCCAAACATATAGGTGTTGGACATCAATCTCGTCAAGGCCAGCCCAAATGGCTAGCATTTCCCATGACAGAATTGCTTGACGTTCTACCCCTACAATATCATCCTCGAGCGGAATAATTATTAATTGCTCGCTTGCTATGCGTCTCCCAGCCTCCTTATAAAGGTCGATCATCGTCATCGTTCGTACTTTTTCCATGTAAACGTTCCCATCATATTTAGTACGGGATAGACTCCTGACCTCTTTCAGCTCGGGGAAATGATGCGGTTTTCCTTTTGTGCTACCTGTCACAACCTATATGTGGCTAACTAAATTAAGTTGCTCTTTCAATGATGAGGCAATAGTAGAACTTAAAATATAAAGAGAGTTAATTAAATAGCTCATCAAGTTGTTGTTCTGACGAGGTAGTAGAAAGATTGTCTACCGAGTTAGACTTATCCATGTTTTTTGTTACCTACAAAACAAAAATATAACATATAAATTTCAGTAATTATGAAGGTGATGAACAAAGACAAAAGGCTGGTTAAATTAGATGTATTTTTCTAACCCCGGCTACATTCTGTTGAGTTTTACGATCACGAGCCAGGAAAATGTGGCTATTACGCCATTGGACAAAACAGTGAACCGCATTTGCCAGAATTTGAAGGTCGTCACGGACTAGGACGGGCAGTTTACGGGTTTCACAGCCCTTCGCGACTTGCGCTATCTCCACTTTTGCATGATTCGGCAAGAGTGGTACGCCATAAACCAAGATGGTTTCCGCTGAGTCATTGGGCATTGGGTATATGAAACCCCGGGCAACACGAACCACATCCTCGGATGAAGGGTCAGTGAGAAGAAGTACCCGCTTTTTTTTGGCCTGAAGAATACACATTATTAACTAAATACCAAAATATAATAGATATCATAAATGATCTATATTGAGTATATAATGTAAAGTTACTTACAAGTATTTATTGTTGGTGGGTAGGCTATTATACTTGAATATGTCCAGACCAGATATTTCATATGCAGTACAGCATCTCAGCCAATTTCTAAGACAGCCTAGGGTACCTCATTTGAATGCTGGCCTACATGTCATCAAATATTTGAAGGGTACTATAAATACAAGGTTGTTCTACAGTGCAGAGTCTGATTTAACACTGACAGCATATACTGATTATATTTCTCTCAACCCCGTTTTCCATGGGAGAACCAAACACTTGAGTATAGACTGTCACTTTGTGCGTGATAAGCAACAGCAAGGGTTTTTGAAAACTCAGCATGTTCTCTCTAGTATTCTTATGATCTAAACCTCTTCTTATATCATCTTCATACTAACTTCTTATAATCTACATACCTCATTATTGTCATCCGTCTTCTTAGCCGGCTTCTCAAGTTGCGTCCCCTTTTCAGAGTTATTTACCTTATAAAATTAATTAACCAATCAAAGGCATGGTTGCTGGAAAGAACAAATGCAGAGGTTCAAAATGGTTAAGTCGTATTCACCTTATCGGCTTGAGGTATCAAAACCTCAGCAGCATTAGGTACCTCACCCGTCTCCTCAAGTTGCGTCCCCTTTTCAGACTCATTTACCTAATAAAATTAACCAATCAAAGGCCTGGCTGCTGGAAAGAACAAATGCAGAAAAAAAAAGAAGAAGTCATATTTACCTTATCGGCTTGAGGTATTAAAACCTCGGCAGGTAGGTACCTCACCCATCTTCTCAGCCGTCTCCTCATGTATTGGCAAGGTAGTAGTGTCTGCCTCTTGACCAATCTGTTGCACTACCTCACCCTTTTTAATGACATCCTCCATCATCTTTAATTCTTCTTCGGAAGGCTTGCCTCCAGAATTCATCTTCAGTATCACGGAGGCCAATAACTGAACCTGCACGCCCAAAATGTAGAATCAGCATTTTGTTAAAACAATAACATGTGAATTTTAAATGACAATAACAAATGGTACCATGTCAGCCTTCCCCTTATTTTTCTTCTTCTTTGTTCGGCTAGTTGTCCCATAATATTTCGTGACTCCGACATGTAATGGGACGCCCCTCAATCGACCTGGATGCTCGGGTCGGCCGATCGCTCTAGCAAGAACGTCGTCACGACCACTCGGAGTGAATTTCCCTTCCGCAACCTCCTTCAGAACATTCTCCTATAATATATTAAATAAACTTAATTTATTTTTGTTACTAAAATAAATAGATAGTCAGACATACAAGAATTGAACAATAAAGTTATTAAAAACCCGTCTTAATAAAATAATACTTACTATGTTGGCCAAGACTTCCTGATCATATTCGTTACATGTTCGGGATCCTTTAGGCGTGTGCCCTTCTTTATAAGTTACGTGCCGATTCAAGTCGGTCACTCCCTTTGACACCTACACATTAACTCAAAAATAATATATGTATACATGTATATCAAGTCCAAGTATGATTAAAAAAATCTAATATATAGATGCTACTTACGAGAATTTCTTCTATCAATCTGTAACCGCCTCGAGAACCATAATATACCCCCCGCTTCTGTGAGATGTTAGCACGATTTGTGGCGCTAACGCTCTTCAAATCATATAAAATCGCAAGTAGATGAGACAATTAGAAAATTATAGATACAAGTAGAGTTTTAGAAAAATGTAACCTGAAACTTTTAGAAAAATGTAACCTTAAGTAAAGTTTTAGAAAAATGTAAACATATGACATGGATACTTAACCTGAAACTTTTCAGTAGCTCGTTTCGCCTTATAATTATCCCATTGTTGCTGAGTGATGTTGGGGTACTTTGTCGGTGGGCTCTTATGCATCTCCCTCGTCTCCTTGTCGACATACAAGTGTAATTTGGCAAGGTCACACCTCCACTGCCTTAAGACTGCCGCGGCCTTACGTAATTGTGACACCCTCAAATTTGCGGAAAGAAAAAAAATAATTTAAATACATAACGAAGGGTGTCATAAATAAAAAGGTTCATTACAAAAGAAAATCTATATTATACATAAGGATTATACAAGACGGGAGATATATCCCCCGTATAAATACGGAAATAAAAGAGTGTATAATAATATACAATCTAAGAACCGAATATAGGTCCAAGGTAAATACTTCGCTCGCTAACTCGTCAATGTACCCCAAATATGCATCACCACCTGTTCGACCGCATTAAATATAAACACGGAAGCCACAGTCAGTGGGGAGTAACTCCGAGTTCTCCCAGCCACGAAATGTCGAGTTTAATGAAACATGAATAACATAAAAGCAATGTATATGGACAATACAAAACTTTAACATATATGATATGCTTTTCATGTTATGGAACAGATAACTAACAAATAACCTAGCATGTGAAAGCTATCATGTGAAACCGATAATAATCTATAACTCGAGGTAGGGAAGCTGGTATGCTAGCTCAGAGGTTCCTCTCAGAAACATGGCCATGATACCCTCGACCCTAATCAACACGTAATCATGTGAATCAGTTAACAACCGGTAATCCAAACTCTATCAACCTTAGCCGGCTTGCATCTCACCTTCTAAGATTCATAGAATCATACAAACATGAAAGACCAATACTTCTACAAACATGCACAAGTTCTTAGTGACGTCAATAGAAGACTTCTGTAACTCAAGTCTATACCACGAGGTAGGATATACTTAAATATTTAGGCTCAGCGGTCAGGCTAATGACATGGCCCAAATACCAAGCACACATCTGGGCTCAGCGGTTACACTAATAACATGGCCCAGATCCAAAGCACATATCTTAGCTCAGAGGTTACCCTAATAACATGTCCAAGATACGACTCAACCCTAAACCTAGACTGCGCAGACCTAGAGAAATGCGAAGATCCATCGCATCCAAGACCCATGATACACTCACATGAGTACCCCTAAGAAGATCCATCAAAGGGTTGGCTAGTACTAAAGCTGGCTCCATTTCCCAAAGTGGAAACCATGGCAGCCATGCCCCGACTTGAAGATCCATCAAGCCGGGAACACAAAAGCTATCAAGCGGCAACCTCCATATGCTCGTTAAAGATAGTACGGCCTATCAATGTCATGGTCCAAGATACTCATTTAGAATTAGAATGGTCAAGACGCCATATACTCATAATTCTCTATGGGTACTTAGTCAACACGACACCAACCATATAATTAAACAGTCACGGAAACCATTTCCTAACATGTGACTAATTGCATATAAATCATAATCAAATAACATATCGCCTCATATATACTAAGGCTAATTCATTAATTAAATACAACCTTACTTGAAGACAAATCCCCGACCCGAGTCCCGCGACGGGTCATCAGTCAAAACGGGGCTGACTAGATCTTAGTGTGACCAAACCCGTTTGGTCAAACCGGCTAGAAACAGAGTCTTTATCACATAGACATAAAATCAACATATTCATTACATGTTATATTATTAAAACTTCTAACATGTGAATTATTAAATTTTACTAAAACCCGTTTGACTAGAAGGATATAAAATTAAACTACG